>JAUMHL010000027.1:23989058-24024059 GCA_032362345.1 Sandelia bainsii
TGATGTTGCGGACACGGACATGAAGAAATTTTCTCTATCCGGACCTTCCTAAATCATACTTCACTACCTCTGATATAGACTGTTTTGATTATTATGTTGATGGGTGAATTTCACACTGGAGATGAACTAGTAACTACAGTTATTAAATGCATGTAATGTATTAACATCTGTTAAAAGTAGAAGATTTCATTTGTGTTGAAGTAGCAGAAAATGGAGGTAAAGTACAAATCTAGTACTTCGAGTACTTCATTACTTTCCACCACTGAAAGTCTCCATGTGGAAATGTCAGTGTCAGTGACAAAAACAAGATAGAAACTACTGTTTATCAGGGAAGCACAAAGTTTGCGTTTTAATTGTGCTGCAGCTGACTTTTGAAAGAGTTGAATGTTGTTTTTTTTAACAAAAAGAGGCAGAAGTAGTGAGTTAAGAGTTACAGTCACATCTCTATATGGACGCCAATATTGTAATAAGACCAAGCTTCATGAAACCTGAACTATTCCTTTAAGAGGTGAAGGTGAAACATTTCTTTCACACATCTGTCGGCACCGATAACAAACTCCTTGGTTCCTTCTAAAAGAGGAAACAAAGGCAGTTTAACTATTTGCTGATTAAGGCCTGGTCATCTGCGTTCTCGTTGTCAGCACCGTGAAGGGTTTTATGCACGTAATATTTTACCACAGCTGCAAACAAACACAGAAACTCATCTCGCTGTACCACATCAGTTACTATCGCTCTGCTGAACACCAAAGAACCTGTCCTCAGTAACAACAGGAATGAATGTTGTTCTTACAGTGTTATGTTATGACATAGCAAACATAAACAGAACGGTAACCACAGCAACCAGTGAATTATCTTCTGAAAACTGTTGTTACCTTGTTGTTGTAATCTTTGGTTGCTCCCCACATTACAACCCCTGAAGCTCCCAGAGCTGCAGACTCTCCTATGGTGCTCATCAGGTCCTTCTGAAACACACACCGATGCTCTGTCACTTTTTTTGACAAGTACTAATACTTCAAACACTTTTGTTTAGATTGATATCCTTTTTTCAGGTGATTTTGTTTGATTAGAAATCAACTTTTAGAGCCATGAAACCTGCTGCTGCTGCTACATAATCCATCCATTTGTTATTCATTTTGTGTCATGTGGTGAAGTAGCCGAGCTGGTTGTAGAGCTGGATTTCCCACACTGAAGATATAGCACTAGTATATTGCACATGTGTAATGCAGCTTATGCAGTAAAAGGACTTGTAGCTATGTGGACATACTACATAACTTTTTCTGGGACAGAATGGCTGTACAGCATCCATGTTCAGTAAAAGAAAACCTCAGAATGTGCTGCACACTTTTGTTAATAATTCAGTTTCAAAATGTCTTTTAATTTGCAGAACCCAAGGTCTCTTAACTTCTTGTAGTGATCATGGCTGCCTACAGCTGGTAGCTCCTCTGTGCCAGTATAAAAAGGGTTTGACAGCTCTCATTGGCCTTACCAACACACGTACAATGGGGAAAGTCCAAAGAGCTCAGTGCAGATCTGAGAAAGAAGATGGTAGCTTTACACACACAGGAATGTCTCTTGGAACCATTTATAAACACTGCAGATTCCCAAATTACCAGTTAAAACAACTGCATGTAAATACAGGTTTTTGGGAGCTGTAGCGATTTTGCCAAGGTCTGGAAGAAGAACCAAACTGTCTCATTCAGCTGAGAGAGCATTTAGTCAAGAATAAAGCAGACTAACATTAAGCTTTTGGAATGGCCTAAATTATTTACATGTACTGTATATATGCAGTTATCCCGAAGCTTTTACATCTTATATAATGTATCTGACGTAACTGAAATTATTATGGTAATGATTTCTATTCCTTGGTGGGAAAATCAGTTGAGCCAATCAGAGTGATATAGGCAGGATTTAGAGTGGGGATGTCATCTTCCTGCATAGGTACACCCCCCCACCCCCACTCCCCAGCAAATCTGCTAAATTTAAATGAAATGTTTGTAGTTTATAGAGGTTTGTGAACCAACTTGCAGAAACAACTCTTATATTTTCATGTATTTATGAGGAATATGTGGTTGAAATGTTGTTTCTGCTGTTTCCCAGTTCATGAATTAACTCTCATCCATGCTTGATTTTGAAACCCAGCTATTGATCCTGAATGCAGATCTACTGTACTGTATCTCAAATTTTAAGACCTGAATGCAGTAACTTGTAAGAACCTTCAAACAGTCCCTGTTGCCACCTGGGTTTTTAAAGTAAAGGTTACTTTACAATAATTTTACTAATCAAGCTAGCTCACCTTGCTCTGGAACTTCTCAGTCTGGTCCCTGTACAGGGGCCTGGAGTAGACATAGATCGGCACCGTGTATGGACGTTTAGGCAGCGATGCCACCCTCAGTGCCTCCAGGACACGATTGCGAACAAAAAGCGTGGCTTGGGGGGAGTTCCTCAGAGCCAGGTGGAGGTAGACAGAGGGGAAGAGGGCAGTGCTACGCTCCCACAGCCACAGCATTTGGTTATTCTGCTTCTGGGTCTTCACAGAGCACTTTCCTGTGTACTCAGGTTTATCCCAGCCGTAGTTGAAGCAATCAGGGAACAGGTAGAAGCCCCAGCGGCGGCTTGGACGCTCGCCAGTGCCGAGGCTGAGGGTCCTCTCCATGAAGCGGCGGCTGGCCTTCTGGAACTGGTTCTTTGCCAGTTCAGAAATGTACTTTGATGATAAAAATGGGGACATTTCTAGGGCATAAGCAAGGGACAGCTTCTGATAAATACGTTTCGATCCCCAGTTCTGGTCCCACAGCGGACGCCAAGACTCCCAGTCGATCACAACCAGCCCAGGAGAGGAATCCGGGGAGATATAGTGATTAATTTGGTTTTGGGCCTTGGCCAGATGCTCTGTCAGGTTACTATTTTGGGGGATTCCGCCTTTGTAGCGCTTGCGGTTGATTATATCAGCTTTAGGGTAGAGGCCGAGGCGGTCCTCGTAGAAGATGGTGAGAAACTGACCGGGCACGGCAGCAGGTGTCGTAAAAGCCTGGAAGGCTCCAGCGTCCAGTGGGATGTGGAACTGTTGACAGCGTTCAGTAGGAGCGTTCCATATGGCCACAAAGGGGTGGTTGTGGATCAGCGGAGGCTCAGTAGGTGGCAGGGCAAGCACAGTAGTGATAGATCCGATGGTACTTACAATGACCCAAGACAGGAAAGGCTGGGCAATCATGATGCCTCTGGACAGAACAGAAGAATAGCATTCTTTGTATGAAATTACATTGCTTTCTATGTGAGTAATTCAAACTTTATGTAATGTTAAAGACCCATCTAACCATTTGGATGAAAAAATGTTTAGTCCACCGAATGATGCCATGTTGACCTGTTTATCAGTTAGTTGACCTGTTTCCAAAGTTACTAAATTTCATAGCAAAGATGGCAGCCAATCAACTACCTGCATAGGAAATGGAGTCTGAACTTGGTGAAACTTCCTTTTCACGGTTTCATGGGTAAAAACTTTTTTCATCCTGATGGTTAGACGGGGATTCTTAAAATTTCATGAAAATAGCGAGGACACATTGGTTTCTTCTATGACCCCAGTATATGCTAACACACAAGGGGTACACACTGGGGCTAGGGTAAGTGGGAAGATGTGTAACCAACTGACTGAAATACTGTACACCAATTTTACTTGCAATAAAACACTAATTAACTTCTGTTTCTTTTGCAAACTATGGTGATACTCATCATTGATGAACGGTGTTAGTAGAGTAGTTCAAGATTTAATCAGTATAGAGTACAGTGACTATTTTGTGTTTCCCAAAGACACCTCATCTTATTCACAAATATGCTCACATTTATAAGTCAATCTAAAACTAAAAGTCAATTATTACGACTAATGGTCCAGATGTTCAGATGACTGATACCCTATTATTTTAATATGTCCAATAATCCGCTCTACCTCACAAGATAAGTGATATATGACTTGAAAATAGTTTTCAGCATTTCCATATCTTCACATCATGTTATTGTATTGCAGGACAACCATGGCTCAGTTAGTAGGTCGTCCATGAAGCCCAGGATTGGTGGCTCACCTCCTGATTTCCAGTGTCCCTGGACAAGACACTAAACCACAAACCCTTGGTGCCTTAATTGCAGTATTATTTTTATTATTATTATTATTATTATTTATCAGCGCCTACCTGGAGCTTTCCTCTGTGATCTGCAAAGACTGTTGAGTTTCTAAACTTCTCTGTGTCTCTGTTTTTTGCTGCTTCATGTGTCAGAGGAAATGATCTCTTCACATCAATCGTTATCTGATCGATGTCCTAATGTCTGGCCTGGACTCATCATTTAGTCACTCACTGAAGGTGAAGCGCCTCCTCGGGTGTAAACTTAAAGTTTACAGACATATTTTGTGATTTAATGATTTTATGTCTCTCTTTGCAGTTTCTTTTACTTTTAAAATCCAATGCTACAGAGAAAGAAAAGTAAACATAAGTTTATCTGTGTGATTGATATTCATATACAATGAAACAGTGATCATAGTATAAACAACAGTAACCTGGGAGGAAGTTTTTATTTTGTGTTTGAGTAATGTTGAAGAAGCCTTAAATAGGCCAAATTACCACAGAAAAAAAACAATGTAAAGAAGAGTAAATTAAAACTCAATTTACATTGACAGTTGTTGTAAATAACACTGTGTTGACTGTGGATTTGTGTAGATAATGGAAAGGCAGATGGTGTGGTGTAGTGTATTGTTTATGCACTGCCTTAAGTTTTATTTTTAGTGTGAAAATAGATGCATTTTGGTGTTTTCTTGCATTTGCACGCTTCCATTGACAAAAGCAGTTTTTTTTTACAGAGATGGTTCTTAAATTTATATGAACTATTACAGGGGACAGTGAAAAGTACACAAATTTAACACAATTTTGCACAGCAATAGCAGTACATGAATGTGCAACCATGCAATAAAAGTAAAGATGACAACATGTGGATTATTGTAGTTATATCCATTTCTATTTCTTTTGGTTGGACAATTTCTGTTTTTGTGTTCAGTAAATAATTTTCTTTCTGTGTGGTGTGTGGCTGCAGCCAGAGTGTATCCTCTTTTTTCGGTTAATTCTAGTGGGGCTTTATTGAGAAACATGACTTGACTTCTGTCCTACGTGTCACAAATAATTAATAGAAAAAATGAATTCTGCCCTTTTGAAGCAGTTTTCAAACCGTTTAAGAACAAATTATGTGACGAGTGAGTGTACTGCAAACCAGCACCTGTTTTATTTAAATGAAACTGTGTCAGGTTTTCAGATGTATATTTTTCATGTGTCATTGTTGGTGGGGAAGCAGAAACTGTAATATCACTGTCCACACCTCTTCCTCTTTTCAGTCTTCACAGAACAAGCATGTAGACTATTCAGCTTTCCAGATTTGGATGTGAAAAAGGCATTTGATGATCCAACATGGCTACAATGAGCTCCCCAGACATCCTATCTTTGTGCACAGTCAAAAAGAAAATAAGAGAAACCCAGATGTACTGAAGAAAAGTCTTTATTTGCAGTGCATTTACATTCAGGTAACATTTTTGATGTGTTGCATAGTGAATGTTGCATATTTAGTTTAACATCTTAAGATAAAAACACAGTAAGTGCATGAAACGGTTACTGCATCATGATGAGACCTGATATTCACCTGAAAGTCACGATTCACTTTAAACCAGGATCAGAGTTAAAGAGATGCTACATGATTAGGTTACCAACCTGACCTGAACCCATGCAGGTCCATACTGGATTTGGTTTAACTCAAGATGCCCCATGTTTACGGTTTGTGATAATGTTTAGCTTAGTAACAAATGACCAAGTTGAATGTGCATGTTTTCCCAGAGTCTGCCAGTTCCAGTCAGCTTCACCACAAGCCTTTTTCTGCAGGTTGTGCATGTGCAGGATCTTACAGACCAGAACCAAACAAAACTCTGGGAAACATTTAGATATGTTTGTACTAACATGAGTGAAGAATTTGCACTTTTCCCCAAGTCAGTCCTCCATTCTAAACCTTTGCCTACTTTTTATGAAAACCAGATACTGTATGTGCCACATTTTCCGTCCTGTTCAGTGTTTCGTCAGGCCTACAGTACTGTACGTCAGCTTCGAAAACAGTCACATTGAGAGAAACTTAAACCCAGTCCTTTGATTTGTTTCCTCCAAAATTAAAATAACATCAGCCTCTATATAATCACTGAAATTGATCCTCTATACTTTTTAGAGTAGTGAACCAAACAAAAAATACAAGTCCTTAATATCCATCTCTTTGTCCAACTATTGTCTCAACTGCTTTTTCTGTTACAGGTTGCGAGGGTTCTTCGAGACAATCCCAGCTTCCAGATGCATAGTATTTTGACATAAATAGCACCTAAAACATGTACATGCTGCATCCTAGCAGGCTTGAATATGTGCTGTTCCTGACAAGCGGTCCTTCAAGACTATAAGCAACAGAACATAAAAACATACACTATGTACAGTATGTGTATAATGCCATCCTGTTGTTGAGAAAAATGAAAAGGTTTCATACCATCAGAAATAAACTAACAGCAATTCTTTTAGAACATATTCAAAAACACCACAAACCAAGTGTCAAAAGTTAGTGATTATATTCCTACATATGGCTGTGTGATGGCATTAGCACCCTTTGGCTTCCACGGGAAGACTCAAAACACACCAGAGGATCGTCCTCCTGTGAACCCGAACTTTCTGTGATTCTACTAAACTGTGAAGCTTTTAAAACAGAACAGATCTGCAGTGATGTTGGATGGTTATCTTGTCAAACTCTTTGCTGCAGGTGACTCACTTGAAGCTGTAGTGTTCGGCCGAAGTTACTGTACTGGCCACTAGATGGTGCTTGAAGAAAACTTAGCTTTATTTAAAGTGAACTGCTGCAGAAAAACCACTTGCACATGCAGATATGGAACTTCTACCTTTTCGGTGCCCAGTTTGGTTTTGATTACAGTGCAAACCTTGTGTTGCACATTTCTTAAGCATTACACATCAGACACAAGATTTTCCTAATGTCATAAATTTTGATTTTAGTTCCATTGCCTAAAAAGAGCAGTGCATTACTGAAGAGAAAATCTTTTGATGAGAGTTTAGAAACTCTTCTAATGATTGCTGCTTGCTTCTTTACAGCTCAGTGTAAACTGAATCTCTTTGTGTTTTTAACCACATTGATCTGTTGGTCGGTCAAATTCAAATTGATTTCCTATTTAGAAGAAACATACAAATTTAAAAGTTATTTCTGTAAGTTGTCTTACTGCAACTTGTACAGATGCAAACATTGGGTAAATGAACAATACTGAGGCTAAACACCAGGCCTACATGAATCACTGAACAAAGCAGCAGTGATGCAGTGGCCTGGCTGACATGATTATCTGCTCAGAACAAATGTACTGATCAAATAATCATTAGCTGCAGCAATTTTTAATAAAAAGTTTAATAAGCGTTTTAAAGGAGGTACTGCTCTGACTCTACAGAAGGTAAAACAGCAACTTCCTAGGTTCAACTCAGTCTCCATCTTAAATCAAAAATATCGCTCTGTGCCGAACACATTTCGTCAGAGCATCATACGAATGTCTTTACTACCAATAAGTTCAACAGGAGCACCATCACGAGGTGAAGGCTGCAGCTGGTTGAGGGCGCTGTGCTCTGCCCTCTCTCGCACTTTTTGAGTTGCTCGTCCTCCCACTCCGTCCTCTTCCTCTCGTTTTCCGTCTCCTCCTCCTCCCCCCTCCCTCCATCCTCCTCCTTCACTCTGTTGATGCTGTCGCAGCGCTCACCCTCGTGGCCTTCGTAGCAGTGGCAGCGAAACCTTTCAGTCAGCAGTTGCAGATCGTGCAGCGAAGGCCACCCAGTGACGGTGAAGTCTTCATTACCAGAGGGCCGGATCTGGAAGTTGTCGGCACTCAGGTGGAGGTAATGGCGGGCGCGGGGGTCCCGGCGGACGCAGCGGCCGTTCCCTTGGCACAAGAAGTCACTGCAGACCTCAGTGGCCCGTGTCACATTGATAATGTATTGACCCAGACGGTGGCTGAGGAAGGACTTCACCCTGGTGCAGTTATACTGTTGAAACAAAGCAACACATCATGTTGTGATGGTTCATAAGCTGCATGTCTGTCAGCTTGTTGTGGAATTTGCCCTTGTGGCTAAAATTACTGAATTTTTAACTGTTATCCCAGTGACTGACAGTAAAATATTCTGTGTTAGTACCAAGATTATGATGGTTTACATCAGGTTTGGCAGCTGAATAAGATTGCAATTTGCACTGCAGTTCTTTGAAAAGCATCTGCAAATCCACACTCCCTGAGATCCTAATTAGTCTGTCAGATGCTGTTTAGACGCCCTTCTTCCATGGAGACAGGATCACAGCAGGCTCTAATGTCAGAGTGGTTTCACAGCAAACAGTGACCACATGATGTCAGCTTTCTATTGTCCAACTATTTACAGGAGTGGTTTGGCTTGAGGTGAGAAGATTTTTCGCATGGAAATACACAGAGTTCATCTTTTCACAGTCTGACAGCAGAAGACAACACATGTGACGTGTATTTAAATATTATTTGTGCTTATAGACTGAGAGTTTTTTTTCCTTGTGTGAGCCAGCCATTTAGTTTCATGGAAAGTAAGAGTGGGTAAAGTTTGTTTTGTTCGATTAGAGGGAAAAAACCCCAACCTTGGATGAGGTCAGGTTAAGGTCGCCCCAGATGACGAATCCTGCGGCTCCCAGAGCAGCGCTCTCCCCAATGGTGTGGATCAAGTCTTTCTGCAGAAAAACAGTTACAGACGTCACATCTCACAGTCTATTACTATCACATATTAAATATTAAACAAAACACAGCACTTTGTATTTGATTTTCTGTGGTTCTCCACTAGATGGCAGTAGTGAATAAACTCAGAACATTGATTAGTTTCTGATTCAAATGCACCCTTTTTGTTCAATCTACAGAAAAGCTCAAGCCAGATATCATCATTTACAGTTATGTAAACAAAGCAGTAATAGCCCATTCTACCATTTCGTTTGTAGAAATAAATAAGGATAAATACATATTCTTCAAAATTGTTAAAATTATATTTGAAATATTAGCTCAGGATTTCAAATGGGAGGTTAAAGGGAGTTTTTCCTCTCCACTGTTGTTGCTTGCTCAAGTGGGACTGTTGGGTTTTCTACATTATTCTGTATTTACTTATATTCTGTAAGGTCTTAAACCTTACACTGTAAAGTGCCTCGAGATGACTTTTGTTGTGATTTGGCGCTATATAAATAAAGCTGAATTGAATTTAATTGAGTTAACACTCGTTTATACCTCCTGATTGAGGACTTATTTGAGTCTGCAGACAATAAGTCTTTGTTGTTCATACTGTCTAAAATAATTTTAAATGCTAGTTCTCTGGTTGTAAACAGCCTTTGTTCTGTAAATGGGGGAAGAACAATGTAGAAAGTAGGAGATGCTTTCAGTGCATATTAGACCAACAGCAGTGAGAATGTAGTTGGATCCGCTCTTTCCTCAGTCACTAGTATGGTTGCCCTGGTAAAGCCTTTTTGTCAATCCTGTGTGGAGAGATGTGGATTTGTTTAGGTGCTGATAGAAGCTTTTTGTATTTATTCCTGAATCTTTATGAATGCAAAGGTTGGCATAAGTCCATCAGCTTCATAAAATCTATGGCTCTGACCAGGTCAGTCTAGATCCAAATGCTTTCTGCCACTCAGTACCAACACATCCTACACTCCTGTGGTCTGAAGGGTGTGCGTTGTCGTAATACTCTCAGCACTTGGCCTGCAGATGTCGAGTAAACTTCTGAACATCTAACACTATTCCGACGCCCATTACTAAGTTTGTGTGTTAATATATATATATATATATATATATATATATATATATGTAATATATATATATAATATATATTAATGTATAAGAATTATTTAAAATATTTTAAAAAACACTGAATAAATAATTTTCCTGCTAACTGTAAAAGATTAGATCTGTTTACTTCATCTGTGTTAACAGATGAAGTAAACAGATCTAAGATCTAAGATCTAAACAGATCTAAGATCTAATCTTTGAATTCTGTCATAAACTTCATTCTTACTGTTGTAAGGAAGGACAGGGCCTCTTCTCGGTATCCCAGCCTCAGGTATACATAGGTGGGGAGGTCATACTCCTTCGAGGTCAGTGAAGCAACACGGAGTGACTCTCGGATCCTGTGCTGGGAGAAGTGCACGTTGCTGATGCTGTTGGTGTGTCTTTTCCTGATTGCCACAGAGGGAAACAGCGCTGTGCTGCTGTTCCACAGCCACAGCAGCTCGTCGTTCCTCAGCCTCTCCAGCAGGGGGCAGAAGCCTGTGTAGTTCTGCTCATGCAGATTGTAGTTATGGCAGTCAGGATAGAGGTAGAATCCCCAGAGTCCACTGGGGCGAAGATTTGTCCCCAGTTGGATAGTCCTCTGCATGAATATTCGGGCGCTTTTCTCAAACCTCCGTCGCGCCAACTCTTCCACCTGCTGTTCCGTCACGTTTATGTACGCCTTGGCAGTCAACTCCCTTGACTTCTGCCGATAGATGTCCTTTTTGTGCCAGTTACGGTTCCACTGAGGCCGCCAGAACTCCCAGTCGATGACAGCCAGACCACGAAAGTCCTCTCGAGGTATGAAGTGGATGATGTCCCGGTAGGCTTTGCGCAGGTGCAAGTCCAGACTGCAGTTCTGTGGCAGGCCACCATGCACAGCAGTGCCCTGCTGGGTGTAGTACGGGTAGTAGCCCAGCCGGTTGGCATAGAAGATAGTAACGTTCTGGCCTGTCCAGTCAGCACGTGGGCTCCCATGAATGTGGAAGAGACGGTCGAGGTTGGTGGTGATGTTGTACTTGATGGTGCACATGTCCAGTGGAGCATTCCAGGCGGCAATGAAGGGCTTCCGGCCAATCAGAGGCAGCTTGGCAGGTTTCTGACCGAAGGCAGTATGGAAGAGCAGCGGCAGCCAGCAGCAGGTGAGGGCAACAGGTATAACATGGTGGGAGGAGGATGCCCTACCCACTGACACCACAAGCATGCTGGGGTTCAGGAGGAGCAGCTGTCAATCATCCTAAGAGAGTCAGTGACAGAGACATGAGGAGGACGGCAGGAGACAAAACAGAAACTCAAATCAATAGTTTTCTGGCTTTCATGACCACTGCAACTGATGCACTATATAATTGTTTTATTGTACTGATTCTGCTTCTAGGTATGTGATTTATTTAATTATGGTTATTTGTTGTGCAATTTCGAATGAAAAGATAGAAAGGCGATTATCATCATCAGTCTTTATCCCATTTTCCCAACGTTTCTATCACAGCCAAGCACTGAAAAATGTTCCCCCTTTTCAAAGTGAAAATGCTGGTAAATGGAAATCTGTCAACTGGCCAGATTAATGTGGCCATCAAAGAACGGTTCCCATCTTCTTCTAACATTAGTAGAAAATCTAAAAATTCTTTCTACTGTTCTGTAACATAATTTGAAGCATCTAAGGGCAGTAGTAATGCTGAAGGCTTTTTAAAGAATATATCAAAACAAACCTCCCATGATTAAGTATACATTTAAAAAAAAAAACCCTAGGGCCATTGTCTGTATCAAGCTGTCCCCACCGTCTGTCCTGTCATGTCTCCTGCAGCAGTTCACAGTGCTGACTGAGTGACAGGATAACCAGCAGAAACACTAAACCAAGGCTATTGATGACTGTGAAATGTCTCTGCCTGTCTGCAGAAGTCTCTTCAACTTTATTTGACTTCTGACTGTTTTTATATTATTCCTGCTCAGTGACTTTATGGAGTCAAAGTTTGATGAGCTCAACGGTTCCTCTGCATTCCCTTGAAATTGTTCATCCAGAATTTCACCATATAAATAGACGTCTGTTTTAGGGTTTTCTCTGTCTTTGAGCATTAAAGCCTACCAGGGGATCACAATAGCTTAAGCTTTTGCTTTAACATGTGCTGATAGTTTTTCCATGTTAAAGTATTCAGAAACATCTGGGATGTATTCAGCTAAATTAATTTCTTCTCCATCTTTGATATTTTTTAGATGCAATTTCTTATAATTTAATAGACAGACAGATACAACATCAGGATGATTCAAGTTTTGATGCTTTCATGATGGAATATTTCATACTGATTTACCACAATCCTGTGTAGATTCAGTGACATTATTGGTCAAACAAAAATTTACTTCAAGGGGAATTACTAGTTGTTTAATCAAAGAAAATTTCATTGACAACTATTCTGATAACAGATTATTTTATTTTTTTGATTTCAGCTTCTAATCTTTGACTATTTGCTGATTTGCTTTGTCTTGAGTGATTGCAAACGGAATATTTTGGGTTTATGGATGTTAGTTGCTGATGTCACCTTGGGCTCTTCTGATGGGAACTATGCACTATTTTTTGACATTTTACAGACAAATCAATTATTAATCAAGAACTAAATAACATGACAGATAATTGTTTGTTATATCCCTAAACTTGCACAGTAAATTGTTTAATTTTATTTTTAGTAAGGACTAAACCTCCACTGTTGAGGACAAGTATATATGTTTTGTGTCCTCAGCACTGCTGCCCTCAGGACATAACTAGTTCATTTACATAACACCCAAAGGTCAGAGGTCATAGAGAGGAAGTCAGTTGACACCCAGGGATTGGAACGGGGACTTTAACTCTACAGACCGCTGCTTTCCTGTCCACATCTAGTCCTCCTCAGACCAGAGCTGAAGCCTCAAGCCACAATGGCAGGCTGTCCTGCCAAATGCCTTTATGAGTTTCAGTATTTGTCTCTGCATCCCATTTTCAGCCGGTTGAACCAAACATCCGGTCATAGAACAAACACACCAGTCAGATGTCTGATTCTGTGTTTAGTCATTTTAATGTAGTTAGTGAAGTTCAGCAGTTTATTTATTGTCCCACCAGCCAACACTTGATTTTACCACGCTGGTTGTCTTTTCAGTAACATATTAGTGGATTGAAAGGTGAGACACTCGTATTTGCTTGGGGCACTTTTTGGACTTTGATAACTTGTAAATGTCTTTTTTAATAAAATATATTTTAAAAGGTTTTAATAAATATATCTACTGCTGAGGAGTAAATCTTGATCATTTACAATATCATTTTTGGCTCTTATTTGCTACGGATTTGTTAATGCTGATGCTAACTAATCGGGAGTCTTGCATATTGCATCCAGAGAATTTGGCCTAATTGAACTTCAAATTCAAGCATGCAGAAACGAGCTAAACTTGATGTGAAAAAGCAGTTTTTACCTGACGAGCCTTTAGGCCTGTAGGAGTTTACGATGCTCACAAGATTAATCCATTTAACAGCCCCCTGTTAAGTGATTTTTAACAGGTAACAAGACTATTTTGTTTTTCATTGCCTAGCAACAGTTTAAACCATTTAGAAGATACATCATCAAATATCAAAGTGTATCCTACTGAATATACAGCTTCATCAGGTGAACTAGCAGGAGTGTATAAGGTGCAGTTCTGCATGACAGCAGCACACATGAAGATATAAATGTTTAAAACACAGTAGTCAAGTATGCTCTTGAGAGGCAGGATAAGGCATTTCTTGTTCTTATAACTTTATAGAACATTTCTGAAGTACGTTGGTTTGGAATCAAGGTTTTTTCCTTTCTTTGTGCTCATGCCAGTTTTCCGCTGTAGCCTTGGAAATAATTTGAGTGCTGCACTCACTGAGAGC
Source organism: Sandelia bainsii (assembly GCA_032362345.1). NCBI lineage: Eukaryota > Metazoa > Chordata > Actinopteri > Anabantiformes > Anabantidae > Sandelia > Sandelia bainsii. Next base: position 24,002,792 of record JAUMHL010000027.1, read on the forward strand.
CGATCATTTTTCAAAGTTCCCCATATTGCTGCAGTAAATGCATGAATGTAAAACTGGTTAATGGCTGTCAGTTCAATCTGAAACCACTTCCATATGAAGTCTGGCAGAGAGCAGAGCAGACGAGATTCGATAATAGAAACATTTCTGATTATGGCCAATTTCTCTAACAAAACTTATTCTACATTCAGCCTTTAATTTCTCTTTTTTCTTTGATTACTGATGATTTCCAATCTCGGCACTTGCAGCTTATCCTGGCTGGATGATAACAAGGTGTGACAGATCTTTATGCTGCTTTGCTGGCTCTCTGTATACCATCATTTATCACTGTACTGATAAGTACCTATCAGTATGCACTGCTGGTTAGTACACATGGACTTTGCAACAATTTCAGTTTAAAATGGTTCATTTAGGCAAAAAATGATCTGAATAGGCATCTGAGAGTGACTGAGAAAAAATAACTACAAGTGATGTTTGTGCCAGAATTATCAGAATCTGCAAGATTTTAAGACACTGATAGTACTGAACTGTATCTGTTTCAGTGTTATCTACCTTTTTGTGCAGTGTCTTGCTTGCCAGTGTCTTCCAAAACAACACCATCTTGTGTTTTCTGAATTACATGGTTTGGGTGGGGGCCAGATTGTCTTCAGGGTTAAAAGAAATGCTTATAATTAAATTAAACTAGCTCCAACCATCGTTGCAAAGATGACCTTCATAGCAACAACAGAAAATACTGAAAAAATGCCCTTGATAATTTCCTCTTACACAAACGTTTGTGTCTGAAGTCCAAAACCCACAGAGGTTACAGATTCACTTTCTGTTTATTTGACTAATCGTTTAAGATTTAACCACAAGAGATTGCTTGTCAGGGAAACACACAGTAGATGCTCACGTGGTGATTCAAAAACACAGCGTGACGATCATTAGGGTATCATAAGCACAAAAAAAGCAATGCGGCCATAGTGTAGGGCCATCTGGGAGTCTTAACTGGACCGAGGTCTTGTGTTTCAGGCGATGGTTCATATCACGATAAAAGATGAAACAAACAGCCCCTGGTTAAACAGACTGGAATTCCCGTTTAAACTTTGACTTTGTGTCAAAGTGACTTATTTGTCGAGAGGCGCTTGGAACCATGGGTCTGGTCTGGTCAATAGAGACACCATCTAATTTTAAGTGTCTCTGTTGGAAAATTTGTGGTGAATATAAGCCACAGCCAGTGTCTGAAGTTTAGCATCTTCAACCTTTCAGCAGCATCCCTAAAGCCGATGACAATGCAGGTCACAGGCCTGGGCAGTGGAGATTCAAGGCAGGAATGTTGGCACACCACCTCCTGTTCCCTGCACAGCTGATAACAAAGCTTGTGATCTCTTATCTGTGTTTCTATCTTGGGCGTATGGCTCAGAGTGCTGCTGTGCAACCTCAATGACCTCAGAATCCTTGAAGGGGCTCATTTCACAACAGTTACTCCTGGAACATGAGTGGATTTCATGCTCAAAGAAAGCATTTTGAATACAGGATTAAATGAAGCCGACAGTTTGATGGAAACATTTCTAAGAGGATCAAAAGACGAGAACACTGAGCGTATTCAGAGATGCCAGGAGAGGGAGAAGCATGTCCTGGGTTTGATGCTTGGGAATTGAGCCGAACCCCTGATGGAGGACCGAAGGCCAGAAGCCAGTTTAACAGATTCCCTCACATATGCCATCTGTCACATAAATATGTTCCAACACCAACCGGACGTTACCAAGAACATTACTTCTTGGTCTGATTCTGATTATTAAAACGTTTTACACCATGTATGCATGAGATATCTCATGCTGCTCTTCTATATTTTATAAATTATTTACAGATACTTGTTTAAGTTTCAGTGAGAAACAAAATGGAAAGCTTTCATAGAATAGTCTATCTGAAAACTGCTGATGGGATTTGCCTTCAAACTTCTTGTTAAGTATTGGGTTCTGGGTTAAACATCACGGTTCAACAGAAGTTTACAGAAGAAAGTCAAGGGGCCTGGTTAGTTAAGTCTAATAACTGCAGAACAGAGAGGATCGGATGCTGTACACGTTTTCTGGCTGCAAACAAACTAGAAAGTTGCAAAAAATGACTTCAGAATAGGTTGTGAGTTTTACAGATATGGATGAAAACAAGTTTTGTTTACTAAAGTACCCATGCTGCCTTTTTGGTAAATATTCATGGGAGCTGAAGTTTTTTAAGTGCTCATCAACTTACTTACAACCACAGAGTACATTTCTATAGCAAGAGTAAAATTAGGTTAATGCTTCCACTACATTGTTGCGTTGTAGTTGATGGATAATTTACAGTATACAGAGGTTCCCAAACCTTGACTTCAAGGCCCACTGCTGATTACCTGGATCAGGTGTGTTCTGTCAACCCAAAGCTGAAAGGTACCATTTCGGATAAGTTTGGAGTGGGGGAAGACAAACTGAATTGGTATCTTGTAGCTTCTTCTTGACTGAACACAGTCATCAGCAGTAGGTAGGGTAAGTTCAGGGACAGTTGGAAATCAAGCAGAGCAATGGGCCTTGAGGATCAGGTCTGGAATCCCCTGCTCTAGAATATGGAACATGCTGAATTTTTTCAGATGGGCAGAGGAAAGACATGCTGAATGAGCTAGAGGCTAGCCATTAGCATTCACCATACACACCATATAGGTTTCAGGGTACAATGAGCTACCATGTGAGGGTATGTGAATGCAGCCTGAGTACAAAGCTGAGTAGATACCTGTATCTCTATCTGTGCCTCGTCTTCTGATGTCTGTGTAGTAAAGTGTTTCTCAAACACAAAGTTCTTCATCAGATAAAGAGATGCACCAAAACGCAGAAGAGTCCATGCAATGCTTCAAATGAAATGGGGAAACATGAAATCCTTCAAACCAGACTGTCACTTGTCCCCACCATCAAGTCTTCAAACACACAGTAACATGACTCTGCATGAATCACACACAAAGCTGGTTGAACCATGTAAACCAGACCAGAGAGAAGCATTTTAACAAATATTTCTGGTGCCTCAGTGTGGTCACGATTCGTGTTCCTCACACGAGAGCCTGAAAACAAAAGCTGGAGAACAGGAACCACCATGGCTGAAATCTTTCCACCCAGCAGAGCCAAAGCTAATCACAGTGCCTGGTGAGCACAGAGGCTCCAGAAATCACTCTGCCAGGACAACAAACACTGGTGAGTCTGGGTTTGTGGTGGATTCGTCAGATGGAGAAAACAGATGGATTACCTCAGAGGAAGAGAGAAGACAGACCATTGGGGGTGAAAATAATTAAAGGGAGGCAGAATGGATATTTTCCAGCCTCTGGACTGTTTGTGGATCCTTGTTCTTTCTACAGGTCTTTTTTCCCAGCATATTTCTTTGTTGTGTCCTGACATTGGTTTGTTTGGCCACCACTTAGGGTGGAAGAGTTATACGACAAAAAGACGTTGGTGCAAACTGTCAAAATTTTGCTTTGGTGCACAAGCACTGCTGATAATACACACAAAGTGATTTAGAACTATAAATTCAGTAATGTATATTCAAAATTCATTCAAATGTAATGTCTGATATTTATTTTCTTTATATGCTGTAACTAACATTGGCAAGTGAGCGTGAAATTTTACAATATAAAACTAAAGAGTGCTCCCTGGTGGACAAATTATATAATGCAAGTAGCCCACAAATACACTGATGCAGTACCAGTGGAAAGTAACTCAAGTACCGTACTGTGCTTTACTCAGGTATTTCCATTTTCTGGTACTTCACCTTCTGCTACACTACAATTTAAGCAGCACATTTGACCCCAGTACTTTTATTTGTTATTATTTGACAGATACAGTTCATAGGTAATTAGACTTTACGTATTTTACACAAAAAGATTTTAAATGCTACCGACAAGTGCTTTTATCATTACAATCAAACTGAGAAAAAAAACAATGTTCCAGTTTGACTCCCTATAATGTAAGAGCTGATATAGTTCTTACATGTTTCATCAGATGTGAAGATGCTGATGTCAGTGATAGCAGTCACCAAAGTTTCCCTAATGAAACACCTGAAGAGAGAGCATCGATCGTGTTAACTCTTCTTTTCTCATCTCTTGTTCACTGAGAGAGAGCTTAATGCACAATCCTCCCTGCTCCCGCTTTTGATCTTTAACCTTAGACACTTAACCCTCGCTCTCTCTGTGGAGGACAGACTGCAAAACAACATGTTCCTATATACAGAAAAGAACTTTTTATAGCTGGCTGTGATGAACTTTAATCCTCCTGCTCTCGCTTACATTCCTTGACAACCATGATCTCCTGTGCTGTCGCTCTTCTGACTGTTTACTGTAAGTCCTTATGAGTCAGAGCATCTGCTAGATGACTGATACTCTAGATAAATGGGACCTTTTACATCTCTGTAACTGATGAGCAGCTTCTGAGCAGACATTTATTTGTCTGTTGGGTAAAACACCACTCAGTGACACAAAAATGTGCTGCTGTGCATCTACTTTCTAAATGAGAAAAACTTTTTCTGTTATAAGGGCATTGTTTGTGGTGAACCAGCATTCCTGGCATGATGGTGCCCCCCTCATCCTCCCCCTTCCTGCATCACCCAAAACAGACTCTCAGTCCATCCTGTAACACCCGGGGTTGCTGCCTGCCTCAGCGTTTAAAAGAGACTTTGTCTCATGCGTCTCTGTGCTTTGTGCAGCAGAACAAAAGCTTTAGAAAAGTCAAGCCTGATTTTTTAGACTGATCAAAATCAAACAAACTGTTAGAAATTTAGCAGCTCACCTGTAGATGCTACAAACTGACCAGTAATTAGCAGTCCGAGGGAAGCTGGGAGTCTCTCCTTAGGAGTTATCACAGGGATCATGGTGGACCTCAATTCCATACGTCCAGCAAGCTAGCATTCATTCTCTCTGTCAGTCTGAAACACAAGGCATCCACACTTATATACAGCCCACAGAGGAAAGGAGAGGGAGGAGAAGGCGTCACCACCACAACACAGCGATTAGGGAGCAGAGGGAGAGAGGTTCACATTTGGGAGGCAGAGTAAAGAGGGAGGGAGAGAGAGAGAGGGAGATTTTAAATCCCTGTGAGTTTGCTGAGCTCCTCTGAGTTCTGATCCTCTCTGGAAGAAAAGTCTCAACTCATCCACTTTAGTCAGCATCAGGATGACAGATGCCAACAAAATCCATTCATTGTACAAAATTTAAACACTGTATGTGTGTGTGTGTTTGTGTGTGAACTTTGGATGTTAAATATAAAACTGTATGTTTTTTCACTTCTCTGGAGTTACAATTCTATAAATATCATGTTTCAAGCATGGATGGATTATTGAATGGGCTTAACGGGCACAGGCTTAGGGACCCAAAAGGTAAGAGGGCCCCAGGGTCTGTGTCTCTGTACAAAATGACTGTTTATCTTTATTGCTTTAAAGTCACAGGTCAGTTAATAAGACATAAAATAACTAAAAAGATATACATGATTTAAAACTATCTCAAATAGAGTCAGAGGTGATGATATTGCAAAATTAGGCATGACTACCTCAAATTCCCCAAATGACCATGCAAAATGACTAAAAATAGACACAAAACATCCAAAAACAGATGCAAACCAGACACAAAATGACCAAAAATAGACATAAAATGACTAAAAACAGACTCAAATTAACAAAAAACGGAGAGCTACGTGCCAAAACGTTCTAAGTGCACCCTAAATCAGACACAAATCATCGAAAGAGACAGAAAATGACCAACAAAGCACCCAAAAAACTCTCAGAATCTAGGGGTCCTACAGAGAGGGACTGGTTAGCTCATTTTTTCATAATCGATCCAGTGTTCAGACAGAAAGCAAAATGACTTTTAGATGTGATGCAATTCTACAGTTTTGCAAATGAATTCATGAATTTGCTTCACTGACAAGATCATAACGCTCTGTGTGATTGAGTGACTGCTGAGAGTCTTTCTTTAGAGACCTAAGCTAGTTAATCATTCGGTGAAGCCATGTAAGGTTAACTCTTTCTAATTTTACAGATACATTCAAATGTGAAATAAAAAACTCAAAAAAAAGCCAGTTTATCCCATTCAAACTAACTTACTAAATGAAGCCACACAAACTCAATGACCCTGAGAAAATATGTATAGCGGAGAGAACAGGAAGTCATCAGGGTCTCAGAACTGTCACATGACAACATACATCTATTCATTTTCTGCCAAAATAAATCAACAGCAGAGTTAACTAGTATCTTCATCTCGATGTATTTCTTAATTTGTGTTCTCATTCGGCGGTGCAGCAGCAAAGTGTCGCTGTGCTGATTAAATTACATTAAATAAAGGATTCAACACTTTAACCCAACCCGAGCTGAGATTCCAGTGGTTAACCGCACATATTCACAAACCAGAAGACAAAAGTCACAGTGAACCAGATCCCTGCAAGTCCCTCTGTTAAATGTACACATGGATTTTCCCTTTTTAACTGTGTTTTCATACTCAGTAAATATGTCACTCCAATAAACAACATTTACAGGGAAGAAATACTACAACATACTTTGTATTTTTCAGTGTTGCATGTCTGTGTTAGATTATGGGAGAATATATTATTATGGGAGAAAACCAGCTGGCTCTGCATCAGTAAAACTTGTGTCACCTATAATTAAAATATTACTTTTACTGTATATTCATTCATCATGAGCTTCAAACATGAGAGAGCATGCATGCTAAGAAGCTTTTAGTGGTAAAGAACTAAAGATAGACAAGTTGTGATCAGTCGTGACTGTTTTATTTTGTGTGACGAGCTTTAGAAACCTTTAGCATTTCTATAGACATTCAGAGTAATTAACAGGACTCGACTGGACTCGTCCAAGTAGGATGGGGCAACATTAGGCAAGATCATACTGCCTGAAAGATTTATTTCTGCAGCCATTAGGTTCATATTTCATCTGTTGCTGGGCTGCTGACATGAAATTTGTTGAAACAAAACCAACAGGGCCAACATCTTCATATAATATACACCGCAGTACAAACCACACACAGTGCCCCCGGCCTTCTGCATGCAACAATCAGCCCAGTGACAGTTGGCATTGGCTCCAGAACCCCTGTGACCCTTAAGAGGACAAGCAGTTAAGATGATGGATGGGTGGTTGGTTCTCTTTTGCAAGAGAGACATGAGAACAAAACACAATAAACATAACAGTACATAAATGCAAATTAACAGCAAAATGTGCATCATTCACTAAAACAATCAGAACAATCAGCAGAGGGGAACTCAAGCAGGTGGTTTAATGTTGTGGCTGGTGGGTGTATAAACTTACTCTTGCCTGCTCTCATATGATTTAGGAGTTGTATTGTTTTCTTTTTAGCTTTGAAAAGCTTAGAATTGTGCAGAAGAGCTCCAAACCAACCATGAAGCCACAATAAAGGTACAGATTCATCAGGAGACATGATTACCCATAAAAAGACAAACCAGAATACAGTCAAATCCAGTATGAAGAAACCTGGACGTGATTAGGTCTGGAGGCAGCAGCGCACAGTCATGCAGCAGCACAGTAGCTGCATGAAGCAATTGCAATGTTTTGCAATTGCGCATCATGAACCAAGCTGCTGCTTTGATTCTGGGTTACTTCCTTGGACTCTTTGATTTTAAGGATGGAGAAGGTGTGAAAACAACAGTCCGATGCCCACATAGAACTGAAACATGTTTTCCTGTAACCATTAATCCTGTTCATATCAGCCATGAATTGATCCCCTAAAGGTGTTTCAGTGGAGGTGATACAAAAAGTAATTCATAGTCCTTGGTTGCCTTTAAACTCATGTTGGACCTATGTTTTGTTACTGATGCACAGAAATAAAGCTGACATCTATCTTCCCATATGGTTGTAGAGAAAAAGAAGTGCTTCAGCATCTAACAAAGACATCACCCAGGCACGTCAATCTGTCCTTTAAATCTCAGCTGCCGGGAGCCAACTTCAGATGTTTCTTCCTCCTTCTTGTGCAATCATTCATCAGCTACTTCCTCAGATCTTCATTCTAAACTCAGCTGGTACAATTTTCTCTAATTTGCTCCCTGAACGCACCTTTTAATTTTGTCTTTTTAAAACTAAAGCACAAAGTGTCTGTTTCATCAGTGCAAATCAACAGCCCAGCACATTTTGACAGCAAATACAATTCTCCATCGACTGCTATGGACTGGGGGCTGTAATTACACATGAGTGACATGAGAGAGCAGTTTGTTGAGGGTGAACGCTGTTTGGTGAAGTCATCTGTGTTTGATTGCTCAGCAGAAACATTTATGGGAAAATACACATTTATCATCCAGGGAAAGTTTCCTAAATAAAAGCAGTTTTCCATCGAAACAGCCAGAGAAACATAAACATTTCCCAACCGTTAAATTAGACTAATGATGAGGAAGTAAATAAAAAAGGGGAAATAGTTAGATTTTAATACACTGAGTTACAGCATTGCAACTGCGCTTTAGACTTATTTAATGTGAAAAAATTCAAAGAAATCTGCTCTATTGCTCAAATATTCTGATTTTCAAAATGTCCTAAATATAAATAACAATGCTCACTTTCTTACAATTTCTTCACATAGCTCATTGCCCTTTGTCAAATTTTTCAAAATTTCTTTCAAAATGGTCCAAATTCTTCCCGGACAATTACAGATACATCCCAACTTGAGGCCACACCGTTCTCGACCCAGTGTTTATGATGCTATGATTACAATGCTACTTTGTCCAAAGTTAGCTAACTTTAGCTTTGTCCACCAGCTAAAAGCAGTGCATCATAAAGTTCACCTGTCTTTTTTTAAAATGAGGCCTTTGATTCACTTATGAAAGCACTTTATCCAACAGTGAAGGATCTTTAATAATTGTCTGTGAAGATTCTCAGTCATCCAGGTCATGGTTATCCCAAAAAAGGTTATTCAGTGGCAGCTGGACTGGTTTTAGTTCCTTGAAGACGTTTCACCCTCCATTCCAAAGGGCTTTCTCAATTCTGATCTTTAATAATTCCTCCTGTTCCAACTGCCCATGGATAGATCCTTTCCTAAAGCTCTTGCAGTGGGCAGTAATGGGGGCCATTGTGCAAAAAATGCACTAAAATGTGTATCTAAAGGTAATATGATGCTTTAGCAGCCTGAGTTAATCAAATCAAGTGGATATATTCCACAGTTAGTGTTTTGAGTATGTGCTGAGTTGGAATGAAAGAGTTGCAACAACATGAGGGATTTCTGTATTAAAAACGCTGAAATTCACACATTAAATGGGGGATACCCACTTAATGTGAATAATTATAATACATTCTGCACACAGGGACTGTGGATTTTACCCTCATCATCTGTGATTTTTTTCATTCATCATTTAGTATATGAAGTGTTATATATGAACATATATGAAGTGTCTGTAAATTCCCTAATGTGGTATCTTCATCTATACCCACCCTGCTTGTTAAGTGTTAAAATCCAAAGATATTTTATTTAAAATGACATTAAGAGGAGCTTGCTTACTTTTCATGAAATATCTTCACTTTCCCAAAATGTCATTTCAAAATATCTGCACTTTCCAGAGTGTAACAAAGTAAAGTACATATACACATGATAGACAACTGTACACACATCATCTTGTCCTTTGTGGGTGGGTGTGTAGAGGAAACCACATTCCCACAGAGAGTGGAGGGGGGGTTGGTGGTGGGGTGTGTGTGTTTGGATTTCTCTGGTGTAGCATTGTGATCCTGACTGCAGATTTGTTTCCACCACCTCTGTGGATGAAAGGCCCACCCTGAACCCAATCCTTACCTCCCTGCCCCTCACCCACTCACTCAGCCCTGCACGGAAACCTCAGCGTCTCCTCGCGAGCATATGGACTGTGTTAGGAAAATGCCTCGGCTCAGACAGCCCAAACCCTCCCGCTGCTTTAATGGCCTCAGCTGTAATGAAGCATCGAGATGCCCGGGGAGGAAGTGATTGCTCAGGATCGGTCTGTGTTCAATACAAACGGTTTGATGTGGACAGTTTCAGGAGAAAATTGGCTGAGTTCTATCTGTAAAACATGCATGGCGCCTGCTTCTGCAGGACGATGGTCCACAGAAATCAAATTAAATGAGCAGAAACTGGAAACTGATTTTAGTGGTTTTGTATTGACTTTCTGAACTGTTGTTTCCCTCCCAGCAGAGTGTTTGGTGAACATTTTTTCCTTTCTGATTAATTTAGTTTGCCATTGTGACTAAAGCTAATTTTCCAGAACCTTCTTTTGTAACTTCTGAACTTTACCTGCCTTTTAACTGGAGGGTACAGTAAAGGCAATAATTGCATCTGAAACTGAATCATTGTTTTTAAATCTTTTGTTGCCCGGATAGTTGCATGTGGCTGGTGCAGAGATTTTAAATAGGAGGGTTTTTTTTCCTTTTTTTTTTTTAGCCCTGCTAGTGACATGGACGGCTCTAGAGCAGTTTCAGTTGGTCGCTCATTCAGTCCACTTTCAGTTTGTTATGTCTCAACAATTGCTGGATGGTCACAATAACATTTTTTGCAGGTGTCAATGGTACCCAGGAGATGAATCCTTCTCAGTTCAGTGGTCCATTGATTATACGTCTAGCGTCACCATGAGTTTGATATTCGTGGTTTGTAGTGAAATGTTAAAACAGCAGCTTTTTACAAGAGAGCATGTGCAGGACAAGAGGCTGCAGACAGTGGTGGAGTGGCTGTTTGAAAGAAGAGATCACTGAGTGATGCCTCCTTGATTTTAAATCAATCAGTGCCTTGTAGAAGTTTTAAAAAGTTGCTTGCCACCAACTTTTCTCAATGTGGAGAAGTGCTGTCGAAGTCTCCTGTGATTGAAGTGTCCTGTGATGTCTCACTGAACAGCCTCGCAGCACGATATTTCCTCTATAACCTCATTAATTTATTCTGCAAGAAAACCTTCATATTAGAGCAATATGTTGTTACTATACACGCTTCAGTTGTGCCAAGAGCTCAGCAGGTTAAACTGCTGTCAGATGAGTGGGCCATGTTGAATTATGGATCATTATAACCAAGATAGAACAGTACAGATTGACATGAATGACTAAGAACAGGCTCATGAGAGCCATTCAAGAACAGATCAGCAAAAGAATTCAGAAACATGAATAAACTGTATTTCCAGTGCTAGAAGTCTCGCCATGTGGTAGAACAGTGCAGCAGCGTTTTAAAACTATTCATGCTACCATCAGTGACAAATGCCCACCTTGCAGTAAAGTGAGATAGAGTAAGACTGAGCAAATCTGTTGTAATTAAAGAGCAACAGAACATTTTGTTACTCCAGGTTGCCAGGTTTCAATTGACAATGCATGGCCCTTGTCTCTGGCCCAGCGATTTCTTGTCGGTAGTTTGAATACCATATCGGTGTTTGTTTTCTTGGACAATGGTGGCGAATTGTTAGTTTGTTAGTTGATCTGTCTTTTTCTGTCCCACCAATTTGTCTTACAAAAGGTGTCAAACACATTAATAATCAGAAAACCGAGACCACAACAATCAGGTTTTCCACTATCAAGTTAAAATTCCTTCACATTGGGTAGTAAACTGTAATAAACTTCGGTATCCATTGGAGTCAAGATGATCCCTATTAGCTCTCCCCTACTGTAGCTGAACTGCATCAGCACAAGGTTGAGCCTCTCTTTGAATCTGCAGACGGTCCCTGGCAGCAAACATAGATCTACATTGACAGTGAATAGCAGCTGTTGTTGGCCCAGGTTTTTGAATCCACATGTGTGAACACCCTCTAACATCCTTCATGTATTCCAAGCATTTTAAACTTTACATGGAAAATAAACAAACCATGAAGCCCTCTTCCTTGATCACAATAAATCATTTGACACAGGAAATCAGTCAGTTTCTGACACTCTGCCCCTCTGGGTTTCCAGCAACCTCACTCACATCTCCCATTCTGTGAAAAAAGTGAAAAAGACACAATACAGTAACCGAAGGAATCCAGGTCTTCCTATATCTACACCAATGACTTACTCTGCAGAAGTGTTATCTCATCTGAAGAACTATGTTACATTTACATTAGAGCTGAATTATTATTTCCTGTTTAAAACCACATCGTCATAACTCTTCCTTCTGAGGTCTCTGATGTTTTTATCACACAGACGGAAATGCTCATAATGTCTTTCGTCACACTCTACTGTGGCTTTGACCCCTGACTTCCATGAACCGAAGTTTATTCTACTCTCTGCAGTTATGAACACATGTCAAACAGACATGAGAGTCCAGTGACCTGCAGGAGTCAGTCAGCTCTTGTGTAACCTCTTGTGGTTTCTTTCCCATATGTCAGTGAATTTCACAGGCTGTGTGTTTTACTGCAGGGTTGCCAGTTTTCCCCCAGCAGCCATATTATTGTTTCTGATACCATCTTTACCCACCACCCTAACTCAGCATTTTATAGCCCTCACAGAGTTTCATAACTTCACAGAGTCGTGTTGATGTAGGATCAGGATCTGAGGGGTCAAATGCATTCAAAATCAACACACTGACGCCGGGCTGCTTGAGCAGCAGCCATGTTTTTATTGGAGGGGGCAACTTTTACTCACTCCCAATGCTGTAACATGTGATCCACCATCTTACCTGTTTTCGTTGGTCTGTTCTTCTACATCGTGTCCAGTAAGACACAAGTGTTCTAGAATTGGAATATGTTGGTTTACTCCAGAGTGTTGGAAAAGAACTGGTTTGCAAACAAGAACCAAACTAATTTTGTGTCTGTTGAAAAGGGTGACTCCATGGCACAATGTTCATTGTTGATTTAAACTGATTTTCTCACAGTTTTTAGCCTCCTGCATGAAAAAATGGTTGCTGTGCATCTTTTATTACAGTTTTTGTCACCACAGCTTAAAAGCTGCCTTTGGTTAAAGTGAAAATGAAAATCAAGAGAAATCAGCACGTCTGGACATGGTAAGTTAGCAACTACTATAGTTTTACATCCAGCTGTCACAGCTGCTGGATGCTTCCTTTATTCTATGCATGCTTTATTTTGAAAGGAGGAAATCATGTGTTTTCTAAAATTGTCCGTCTGTGCGCACAGAGACGGAAGTGAAGTAATTTTAGATTTTTATTTATTTATTTATTTGTTAATCTGATGCAGATTTGGACGTGAGACGTTCAGTCCGTGTTGATCATCAGTCGTCTGTGTTTAGACCCTGTTAATTGTTTGTGTACTGAGACCATAAATGTTTAGCTGCTTTCCCTCCCAGCCCAGTAATCAGCTGATAAACAGCCAATCAGAGCCGCAAACTGAAGACAGAGGTCCGACTCTGAAATCGGACACTTTCCATTCATACATCAGTTCACTATAAGCTTCTGGGTTGATTTTCTAAAGAGAAGTCAGAAAGTATTAAGAGACAAACATCTAGCTGGTTTTTGTTTTTTGTGTCTGAATTCACCTGTAATGGGCGACAATATGCAAAAACGATTCCAGGATCTCACTCTTAGTGTGAGAGGAAACACAGAAATCTTGATGCCAGCTTCACTGCAGACTTCAGACAAGCTGACACTGACCTAAAGCTGATTATGGTTATTAGTTAAAGTACAGGAGCTAACTAAGTCTGAGGTTTGTAAAATTATAGGTGTTTGTTTTCTGTATGTTTAAGACATATTGAATGGTGAACCTCAGGAGGAGATAAAGCTCTTTCTTTCTCTGGGCAAACAGATGAAGGAAACAAGCTGTGTGTAAGCTGTCTTTAGAAAGTCATACTACTTTTCAGATCTAATATACATTGACTACATAATTTTCTCTGTTTTCACCTCCTCAGGTGTGTGTTTAGAAAATGAATACAGCACCATTTCATTAAACTTACAGGAGTGCGAATAGCAGAGTGTGTTCACTTCCCTGCTGTCAGTCACCATAATCCGATAATAACCACAACAGAAGTATTCAGACGAGTCAGCTTCAGCTCTGCTAGCCTCTCATTTACTCGTTAAGAGCTTTGAAAGCCGTGAAATCCCCTTTAGACGTTTATTGTCAGCAGAAGATGGATCCTAATGAATCTGCTGATCTTCTGACTTGTTGTCTAGTGTCTCTGAAATTAAGAAACTCTGATAATTTTATGATAGTACGCAAATTGAATTGTTTTTCAAAATCCACTATAACAAATGTCCATCCATTATCTTCCACTTATTTGAAGATGTGTCATAGTGGCAGCAGGTTCAGCAAGGCAGACCAGACCAGTCCCTCTCCCCAGAAACGTTTTCCAGTTCCAGGGAGAATGCATTTTGGGTCTACCCTTTGGTCTCCTAGCAGTTGAAAATGCCTGGAAAAACCACAAATGGAAGGTGCACAGGAGGCATCCTGATCAGATGGCCAAGACACCTCAACTGGCTCCTCAGTGGCTCGACTTCAAGCCTCTGTGGAATCAACTACTAATATGAGCCCGGCCACCTTATGAAGGAAACTCATATCAGCGAACTCATTCCTTTCAACAGTACCCAAAGCTCCTAACTTTTGATGTTACAAATTCCAGGTCTTCAAAAATCCACCCCAAGCTTTGGGCCTTGGTTCTCTTCCTGAAAAGTGGTTTACTGATAGTTACCCGTCCTCTGAGACCACTAATCTGTGAGACATCCTTCTTTTGAAACTGCTTTTACTGATTGGAGCCTTGTGTTCTATCTCTCTGTGAGCATAGTTTAATGTGTAGATCTTCTGGTTGTGTGCAAAAACTACTTTTGAAGAGGTCCACTGATATGCTCTCTTATAAAGGAATGGCCAGCACAGTCACCAGATCTCAACCATACTGAGCTCATGTGGCAGCAGCTTAACCGTATGGTATGTAAGACGCTCCCACCAAGCCAATAGAAAAGCAAAGTTTAAAGGATGCAATGATTACTTCAATTCTGATTGAAAATCATTATTTCAAAACTTGTCAGTGACTGTATTTCTTATTAACTCATTTTGCTTATTATTATGTTTTTCTTTACGTTCAAACTTTATTATTCAGATTATTTCCAGGTTTATGTTAAAATATCACAGATTTTAAATTATGGGGATCTACAAACATGAGATATTTCACGTTAAACCAATTCATGTGTAATAATAATCTGCACCAGGTTTTATTGTACAGATTTCACGGTGTAGTAATTAGCTGAAACCTCAGTACATAAGCTGAATGTCACTGTGTAATGGTGAAAGTGAAGTCTGGGCATGATTATTTGTCATAATTTCAAAAACAACTAAACCAGGAGTGGAAATGGATGTTTCTCCAGAGTGGACCTGACAGTTTCCACTCTGGGTGCCGTGTTTTCATGGTTTGCCAGTCATCTGTTCTGTGAGCAGCTAAAAACCCTCTATAAGCTGCTTATATACTGGATGAACTTTTCATTTTTTAAAGCACAGAAAATATCTGAGTCACTGTGCATTTGTGCCTGGAGAAGTGTTTAATGAACAGGTTGATCAGAAGGTGAAGTAAATACAACTCTTTACTTGTTGAAGTAATACAGTAACACTTATTACAAGGTCAACAAAGACAATAGAGTGTTCGCATATAAAGAGCTAAATACAATACAGACAATACTGTGTTTTTTTTATGTCTATGGCAAAGTAGCAATTATACATTGACAGTAAATGCAATTATCCATTCTCAGCCAAGCAGCCATAAAAAATAATGCACACCACAGAGCTAATGATAATGCTTCTGTGTTACAGCAAACAGTGAACACTTTGATTACTTTCATTTAAACAAGGAAAAGTCAGTGAACAATAACATGCAGCTCTCTGATGCTCGAGCTATGGCTGATTAGTTATTAAACTCTAAAGCTTCTGTTAAGGTCAAGTTGGTAAAGACCTGCATTTATAATCAGCAACACTTCAACACTGATTCACAGTTTTCCTTTAAAAAGGCGAGAATCACTAAAACTCCAGTTGCAGCAGAAGCTTCTCCTCCCTCCTCTCAACACCCAAAACAGTGTTCGACACTCAGCCGTCCCTCCCTTTCCCGTGGGACAGACGGGGCCTATTGTTAAGTTGTCTGGTCATGTGACCGTGACCCGGCGCAGTTCGTTGTGACTCATTTGACTGACTGCGCTGTCACCACCAAACTGCAGCCTCATTACAGTCATTATCCCGAATAAAACAAATGACTAACGCTGTAAACTAACCGAACAGTCTTCTAAACGTCTGCGCTGATTTATTGGTTGAAGACTGCTGTTTATTCTCTTGAAGGTTTCCAGCAAATACACACAAATTTGCAACAAGCTCATTTTCTCATTTCTCATGCATTTTAGATATTAATTGAAGAAAGCATTTCAAGTCATTTTTAGGAGACAGGGTTGACTTGCAACAGTTACTCCTGCAAACGGCATGGCAAAGCTCGCAGACTGTTATGTTGCACGTGAGAGGTAATTCTTCGAATTCTGTCTTTTGTGTTTAGGCTGTAAAAAGACACAAACACAGAGACAGAGACTTGTTATGCTGACTCATCTGGATCAAATCAAATGTAAATGAAAAAGTTGAATGAACGGAGCAGACGAGCAGATGTTTGCATGAAAAGGAAACAATACTTCTAAGAAAAAACCAACACATTTTTAAACTCGATCTGAACTTGACACACTGCTAAAGCCATCCACTGAACAGCAATTGTCCAAATCACAGCTTAGCAGCGGGCAGGTCTGTCTCCATGTGTTGAAATGGTGTTCATGCAATTACCTTTTTTTCTGGCCTTTCCAAAACCAAAAACACCAGAGCTGAAGTGTGACGACTGAGGCTTGACCCAGTGTTACTTAAGAAGTCACAATTTCCTGGTTTTGTGCATAAATTTGGCATGAAATGTGATCTGATCTTCATCACAGTCACAAAGACAAACAAATGATGTTTCATGTCCTTGTTAAACACATCTATTAAACATACAGAGTGATGGTGGAAAAAATGAGTGAAACAGTGTTTTAATAGCTGGTTAAACCACCTTTGGAAGCAGTAACCTCAAACAAACACTTCCTGTAGCTGTGGACTAGACCTGCACAATGTCCAGGAGGAACTCTGGACCATTCTTCTTCACAGAACTGCTTCAGCTCAGACATATTCTTAGGATATCTGGTGTGAATGGCTCTGTTAACGTCATTCCACAGAATCTCTATTGGGTAAAGGTCTGGGCTCTGACTGGGCCACTCAAAAAGGCAGATTTTCTGTCTCCGAAGCCATTCTGTAGTAGATTTACTTGTGTTTAATGTTTATCATCCAGCTTCGTCTGAGCTTCAGCTGGTGGACACCTTGATGAACCTGGGAATTCATTTTCCTCTCCATGATGAAAAGCATCCAGAGACAGCCAAACAGCCCCATATCATGACGCTCCCTACACCATACTTCACCACTGGGATGATGTTTTCGTCTTGATTCAGGAAACGCCTTTGTATGCCATATGTTGTGTTGCGTGTTCTCTCTCCAACTCCACAGTGCTCCTGGAAGATTTGTCAACTGATAAAACTAAGGTTGAATTGTTCACAATGGCAAGCCTTACTTTGTATATTTAATGGGTGTATTCATTAAAGATGTGAAAGATCAACGACTATTTATGTTTTATGAGCTTAAAAAAATTTGTGTTGGTTAATATTTGTGACTTTGGTGAAGGTCAGATCACATTTCATGACCAATTTATGCAGAAAACCAACTGCAAATAATTCACTTAATTTTTCTTGCCATTTTAGTTTTATATAAAGAATTCAATCATGTCTCTGCCAGGAGGTAAAACAACAGTGAGAGAAAAACAATACTCAACCATGAGGGTGCATATGTTTCAGAAGTGTTGCATGAGACTGAAGCATGACACATCACATTTCACCCCACGAGTCTGGACTTTCACTGTCACCCTCTGTCTTCTCTTTCTGCAGCAGCATGGGCACACGTGTGTTGGAGGTGGTAGAAGAAGACAAACACAAAGTACTGAAGTACTAGTTACATGCTCTATAATATACTCCAAGGACAAAAGTACAAGTACCCCACTAAGAAAACGTCATACTGTGTTGAATTTGTTGCTGCTGGTGAAAAAAAAGGATAAATATTTGTGTTATAGAGATTTGATGAACTAACGGTTGATCCATCATAATTATAAAAATCTACATCTGCTGAAATTACTAAAGCTGTCAGATAAACGTAATGGAGTAAAAAGTAAATGTATCAAAAAATGCAAATACTCCAGTACTACTCACCACCTCTGGTCTCATCACTTACTGTCATATTCTTCCAGCTTAGACTTCCAACACTTATACAGTACATTACCCTGTTTATTTAAGTGCAATATATGTAATTATCCTCTGTCTATATATGCTGCATAAAGAGTAAATATATATTTTCCTAAAACACTAGAGACTAGGCAAGAGACAAGGCACTGCTTTTTATCAGATTATGCTACCTCACATGGGGTAGAAGGTAGCTTTTCATCTGAGATATTTTCCTCCCAACTTAAGTTAGTTACTTTTTTTGGTAACTATTGATTTGTTATATGACCTGCTTTGTAAAAAAAAAAGTACTAAAGGAACCCTGCAAGAATTTCTGTGTGCATGTTCACCTGTATCTGACCAAATGGCAAATAAAGAACTTGACTAATGTAATTTTATAGTAACACTCTTTTGATTATACTTGCCCTTTGTGAGCTTTGAAAAGTTTCTAGCTTGCTGCAGTGGACTGCTGTAGTCACCCTTGAATCACAGAACAGTTAGAATAGATTCATACTGTAAAGAGAACCAGTTCCACAGCAGATAATGGTGTTGAAAAATCTTAAAATTGAGAGTAGATGTAGTAGTAGAAGTTTGAAAGGAGCCAGTTGTGGTTTTGGCACCAAGTCAAGATGCTTCCTGGACGTCTTCCTGGCAGCAGGGGTCAGTACTTAGGTTCAGTCATGGACCATGAATATTCAGACCTTCATTATCTTTTTTTTTCAATGAATTTAACAATACAAGTTTGAGCTGAAAGAGAAACAGTGATTTATGTTAATATGCATTTGGCAAAGAAATAACTTCTACAGCGACTCTCTGTCTATAGTATCAGACACTTTATGATCAGACAGAGTCCTAGGAACATGATGACGCACAGACAGGAGAAATGGAGGGATAGGAGGAGTAGGATATCTCCCAACAGGCTGTTCTCGTGGGGGTGAGGCACAGGGATGGCAGGCTGAGACAGGGGAGGAGAAGGAGGGCGCATTGCCTGGGGCACCTCGCAATAAACACCTGTCCAGCCCTGATAACACTGGCAGGTGAACTTGTGCTTCATGTCCAGGATGTCGTGGTTGTTAAGGTGACCGCTCACATGGAAGAGGGGACCCTTGGGTGCTGGATTGCGGTGAATGTGAAAGAAGCGTGGGTTCAGATGAAGGTAAGCGCCTGAGTCCAAGCTCTTGCGAACGCACCTGCCGTTTTTCTTGCACAGCGCTTTGCTGCACAGCTTGGCAGCCGAGGTGACGTTGATGATGTAATGTCCCAGTGGACCATCGATGTACTTCTTCACTGTCAGACAGTTCCTCTGGTACAGGAAGGAAACAAAGGATACCGTTATAAGTCTGTAAAACTAAAGGTTGTTTTACACCAGATCTTATATCTCTATATGTCTGCTGAGCATATTTATATTGGTTTCAAGGTATTTAATCCTTACAGATATAAATTTAATCCTTTGCATTGCAAGCACAGGATAATTCCAGTACCATGGTATTATGCAGCATAATCAGCTTGTAATGATAACTTTATGCAAATTCACCACTTGAGATTTTATCAGCTGTAGATAACTATTTTCTAATATATTTTCATTAGAAATATGCTCCAACATGTATTTTAATATGGAGAGGTGTGTTGAAGCTTTTTATTGACCCAGATTCACTGATCTGTCTGCCAACAGTGCAGCTACATTTGCTTCTAAATGTTTTTAAGCGGCTTGTTCTCCTAACCAGAGAATATAAATGTAGCCTGGAAGGAATTAAACCACTCACCCTGAAGTCCAAAGATGTCCATTTCTACCAACTGAGCTATTTGCAGGCCATACCAACATGGCAGTATTTTTGTTTGGTCATGTGATGTCAACTTCCAGAGCTCTATAGATGTAGAAATAAAGTTGTATTGGCCAATAAAGTAGTTACTGACCAGCGTACGGTACATACAGTAACAGTCTGTTACAGTACAGTTCATAAGAAAGTCTAGCCGAACAATTTAACACAGCCTGTGTTTTCTGCTTTATTAACTGTTTTTAGAGTCTGACTGCAACAAATGGATATATTCAACTCAAATGAGAATAAGCTCATTTTCGTTGTGTCATTTTATGTTTGAAAAACTCTTTTTAGTGGTGAATACTAGACATATTCAGCATTTTCTTCAGGATTTATAGTTGTTTCTGCTGTAACAGGATGTTAAACTATCCACAGTCACCAACAGAAATACTGACCACTTTCGTGGCATATAAATCAGATGCTTTTCTTCTCTTTTTTAAGAGTTCAGTCAGAAAACAAACTATTTTTGGGTTGCAGATGAGAGAATAATGTCTGCTCGTATTTATTAGTTGCAGTCAAAAATCACAAAACCTTGCCTTTTATGTTAACATTTATTGTTTCCTAACGCTTTCTAGCTTGTTTTCTGTAATTTATATTATAAGTAAACTGCTGTAAAGTCAAGCACTCAACTTAAGGTTGTTTCATTTGAGTATATGCTGATTTAAAGCTTTTGCGGTGACAATCTTAATGAATTTAGTAGTGTAGTGTCTTTAAGAAACCTTTATGGTTTAAGTTGTCAGATAACAAGTGAGTGCATAGTTTAAACTGGTTCTAACTCCCTTCAGATTGAGGTATATTTTTGGTTTCTTGGACTCCTTTTACCATTACCTGTGATCGAGCATACTCTGATGATCCCCACAGGACAACGCCTGACACTCCCAAGGCTGCACTCTCGCCGATGGTGTGAACCAGGTCACTCTAAAACAGAATGATGCACTTTTAGCTTTTAAAATTATTATTTTTTTTGGCGTTTTTGCCTTTCCCTGATAGCATTAGTATAGACGGGGACAGGAATCATGGTAGAACAGAGCGGGGGGTATGACATGCAGCAAAGGTCGCCAGCCAGACACAAACCAGGGACACTGTGGTTACATGGCACGCACTCTGACCATTCAGCTACAAAGGAGCTCAAGAATGATGCACATTTTAACCAGTAAACAAGAGTTCGCCCATAACCTACACTACAAGTCAAAAGGTTGGACACCCACAGGAATGACCATGTGTTTCATGAAAAGATACACGTCTTCAGTTGTGTTACCATCATTGCACATGGTTTTCTAATGATCAGTTATCCTTTTAA
>JAUMHL010000027.1:24024159-24036394 GCA_032362345.1 Sandelia bainsii
CAATTTGATGTTATGAAATCTGCTTTTCTTTCACAAACATGGTCACTTCTATGTGTGTCCAAACTTTTGACTGGTAGGGTATATCTAAATGCTCATAATCTACAAATACTCTCAAAGCTACATGTTTTCTCAATATAAAGTCTTTCTTTGGGAAAGCATGTTTAAGGTACACAATCTACTACAATGAATGGCACAAAACACTTTTACTCTTACAATATTCACACAAACACAGCCACCAGAGTAACTATCAATGAATCAGCAGACTGATCAGATTTACTCAGAAAAATCAGTGCTCTGTGATCTGCCAAAAACTAAAAAACATACCTCTGACAGAACCACAAAGGTGTAGGCATAGAAAGGTCTCGAGTAGACAAATACTGGCAATGTATAGTCCGTACGAGAAATGGACGCAATCCTCATAGCTTCCTTGACTCTATAGTGGACAAACTTAACAGTGTTGGGGGAAGACTTGAGCTCATAGTCCAGGTAGATGGATGGGTAGAGGGCTGTGCTCTCCTTCCAGAGCCACATCAGATGGTCATTGCGTAGGTGCTCAATGTTGGGGCATTCACCAGTGTACCGCTGTGGGTGCTGCTTGTACCCATAGTTGTAGCAGTCTGGAAACAGGTAAAACCCCCACAGCCCATCTGGCCTGCGACCTTCAGCCAGGGCCAAGGTCAAGTTCATGAAGGCCTGTCCAGCCCTCTCAAAACTTTCCTTTGCTTCCTTCTCCACTTTGCTCTCTGGCCAGTTTGGGTGAAGTTTACGGATCTGTTCCTTGGACTTGTTACGATAGATGTCTTTGGCTCCCCAATTTCTAACCCACTGAGGCCTCCAGTTCTCCCAGTCAATGACACCTATGCCTCGAAAATCCTTGTGGGGGATAAGCTTGTCGATGTCAGCCCGGGCCTTACTCAGGTGCTTGGAGATGCTCTGGTTCTGTGGCAGTCCACCGTTGATAGGGATTCCAGAGTTGGAGTAGTATGGATAGTATCCAAGGTGGCTGTGGTAGAATATTGTGACGTTTGGTCCACTGAGAGTTTCATTCAGGTTTGCTATGATGTCAAAAACACTGAGGTCCAGGTCCACCTTGAACCGAAGGCGACATGACTCTGTAGGAGCATTCCAGACTACAACAAAAGGCCGGTGAGGGATCAGAGGTGCCCTGGCCGACTTCATCTGCTCACCCACAACTTGGAATTTTACTCCTACACCAACCCACAAGGCCAACACCAGGAGATGGAGCCCAATGAGCGCCATGGCCCCCAATTCCTCATGGAGCAATTAGTGGTCCTACACAGAACAGAAGTGTTTAGAGAGAAAATAAATATATTATGAGCTTCAGTGAGCAGAGATAATCAGACATGCCTATGAGAGGACACATGAGTGATGAGCCCTGAAGATTATGTTCCAAATTCCACAACGCAACAAAACACAAAGCTGCATTGTTCTCAGTGGGAGCAAGACTTTGATGAAAAGGATGTCGCAGAACACCAGAGACATTGTGAACAGGGAGATCAGTCAGGATAAGCTCTCTCCTTTGCTTTACTGTTTATCATTTAACACCCATTGCAACTCTAACCAGTGACTTCGAGAGATGCTTTTACCAGTCAGAATGTTGGACTGTGATCTGTACTGCAGGACTGAATTCATATTTTCTTACTGATCTGATAGATATTAAAACACCAGAGATAAAATGCTGCTTTAGTTCGTTTACAGAGGTTTTTTTTTCATCTTCTTATATAGTTACTTGGCACTTAAACCCATTAAAATATTGACAGATATGGATAAAATGTTCACAGTTGAACCAATGATTCTCATTCCACATAGTCACATTGTGACACTGCTCACTTGAAGTCTCAGTACCAACACTACAGGTACCCTTTGGTGTCACTAATTGACACACCAGGTGCGTTACTCCTTGATCCCATGGGAATGATGGCAGGTTGGACTTCTCATCAAAACGATGAGTTACAGGGTGGAAAGATCATGGTTTGAATGACTTTATGCACAAAGACAACTGGGTTAGTCACAAAAACTTCCTGGGTAGGTAAGGTTCAAAGATAAAATAAGTCATTCCTGGGATGGTCTTGTTACAATACACATTGTCTCACAGTCAATTGACATCCCTTTGTTTCTTATTACCAATACCAATGCTATGGGATACCCTTGGTGTTGATATGCGACGCCAAAGGACGCCAAATCAGTACCTGATGCCCTTGGAGTAAGAACGGTTTGGTTGAACATGTTGTAAGTTGCCTTGCAGAAATAGCCATACATTTTGAACACTTCTTACAGTGACATGACAGTAGTAATCTATTCCTAACATATACATATTTTGTGTCGACTGACAATAATCACAGAATATTAATAAAACTGACATTGTGCCTGATTATCAGAGTAACTGTTGCCAGCTGTTTGTTGAGATGTAAAGAAGCTAAATGCTGGTTTTGTGTCCAATAAATTTAAACAGAAATTGTACAAATATACTTTAATTAAAAAGCATTACCAATAGAAAATCTAAGTAGTAAGTAACATATATATTATATTCATTTCAATATTTTCAATAACAACATGAGAAACCTAAGAAATCCAAAACTCTATTTACCATCAATGTTAATATGCTTGACTGAGGTGAGTACAAGTGTGCAGTAGAAACAGGCTTAGCCATTAGTCATGATGTTCATGAAGCATTAGCTTTAGCTCAATGTCCATTTTAGTTCCACTGAGTATAAGTTTCTTTAGAAATATGTGTGGAGCAATGAAGAGAGTGGAACCCTGTAATACTCATACATGTCTCATTGTACCTCTGACTTTTATTTTCTTCTTGTTCATTCTTCTAAAATTGTTCTCTCCAGCTTTTTATGTAAGAACCCCCTCACCCCATTCCATCTAATTGCTGTTGGCGCCTCAAATGCAAGTAAGTCATATTTCAGTTTTTCCAAACTTATGAGAAAGACACTGTGACCCGGTTCTTGGGAAGCATGGCCACTGAGGTTGCCTCTAATAACGCCATGGAATATGTCCCATCATTCTCTTTGCAATAGACTTTAACCAGAGGAGCGGCACAGAAAAACCACCAGTGGGCTGAGGCTTTCTTCAATCATTTCAACTTTTCATATGACGAGGCGCTGGCCTGGAGCTGATGTTCTCTGATAACTTTAATGACATGAAAACTTTATGATTAGAGCAATTCTGGACGTGGATCTGTGAGTGAAGTGCTGGAGAAGATGGTGAAAGAAGGAAAGCTTTGAGTTATAGTCACAAATAAATTGTCAGAATGTTTCCTTCAAAACATAGTAAAGAGGCTATAATTTGTCAGAAAGTTTCTTCATGTCTGGCTCAGCTTAGGAAAGCATTTCTCTTGACTGTGTATCTCGCACCAGTTTCATAACTCTCTGAGCATGATGGTTTTTCTGGTGTTCCTCATCCAAGAAAAACAGTGTGGTGAAGCCACTCAGGCTGTCCTCCAAACCACCACAACCCTGGAACCGCCAGGAGTCCGGGCCACAAGAAAGACCCCCCAAACACAAGTCTGAGTCCAAACTGACACAGGAGACTCAGTTTCATGTTTTGTCTCAGACAGAATGAAATGATACAAAGAAGCTGAACTCAACTAATTGGATCCAGATGAGGACGGGGGTAAACTGTCAGTGAGCTAACTCTCATAATTTTTAGCCACGATAGCGGGTTTGCTCTAGGCATGGCAGTGTCACAGTGTCAGTCGGTCAACCACTTCAGACTGAAAGATCTCAACAACTATAACTACAATGGCTTGGCATTAAGTTTTGAACATTGTTGTCTCACAGAAGAAGAATATTCCACTAATTACTCTGGTGATTCTTTGGCATTTCCTCTAGTGCCAGCATCAAATCACAATTGTGATTTTGAGTAGAAATGTTTGAGGGGATAGACTATCAAAGAAATTTGGCTCAGCTATTCTTTGCATTTTGCTTTAAATAAATAGCATGATATCACAATTACCTAGGATGGTGCAAATTTTTCACTTCCAGTTTAACTTTTGTAAACTTTGACACCAATTACCTTTGAAGGAACACAGTGTGATGGAAGGCTAAAGCAAACAGGTCTGAGGCAGAAAGTCTTCACAGTTAAGATCCATGTACGTCTGTTTGGCAAATTGAATGCCGTATCTGCCTTTGCAAAGTCCAGTACAAACAAGAAAGAGCTGCTAATGTTAATCTAAACTCTGACAGCATCCAGGGCTAGCTTGTATACAGTGGGGAAAATGCTACGCAATGCATGTGCTGCTTTTGGCCTTAGAAGTAACACGGTTACTACCACTGGATTGTAACTTTGCCTGGACATGCTAATATTTGCAGCTTACATTAAGGCAGATAAGCTCACTGTTTAATCCATTTCTTACACCTTTGGTTTTGGAAAAGCTTAAAAAAAAAAACTCACACCTCAAACCACCACGGTCTCATGCACACTATTTCAACACAGGGAGATAATTGAAGACTGACACATGTGATGTGCCTAGTTCTGGTTCCTAACTTATGATTATGTTTATTGTATCTGTGCCTTTGTTGGCTGGATTTTATCTGTGGTGTGTGCAGATGTGAGGGTCTCGGGCTGGATTATTCTGAGTGGGTGTGTTAGATTTATGACCAGCTCATACTGTGATCTGGAAAATATGAAACCAGCCCTGAATTACAGTTAATGATCCAGCGTTAATGTCTGGAGACAGGGTGGCTGTCGTGTATTCAGCAACGCCACACATCACAGATTGTGCGTGTCTGCATGTGTTTATATCATTCTCTGGACAAATTTGTTTGATCCTGTCACTGTGGGGACATGTTGGCCGTGCCTCGCAGCTTCTAAGGGCTGTTTGTGGGTTAAGACTTGGTTTTACGGTTAAGGTTAGAGTTAGGTTTAGGTTAGGGGAAGGGTTGGGGTTTGGCATTTGGCTGTGATTAGGGTTAATGGGACTCCTAATACTGTATAGAAAGGGAAAGTCTGAGTCAGACTGTTGATTTGTGTGTGTAGATTTCAATTTTCAAGAGGTTCAATAAGAACAAACCAGCACAATGCCAAGACAAAGCAACAAAGATATAAATAAAAGAGATGGGATTGTCTGTCAGTAGACTGAGAGATTGTGTAATGGCTGCTTTTCTGACTTTTCTGGACTCCAGTGTTGATGTCACTCATCTGGATGGAGAAAGCAGGCAGAGATGTGTGCACAAACTCACACAATTAGAGAAAGATGGTAATAAGTGATTTGACAGATGTACTGGATTTCGACTACCCTGATTGGAATCATTGTTCCGTGTTTAGCCCATCTCCATACAAATGTCAGAAATTAAAAGCCTACAAGAGCTTTGATGTGTAAAGCAGGGTGACAGATAACCAGCAATGGTTGGTTCCAGGAAGTAGAAATCCAAGCCAAGCTGATGCAAGTCAAGGTAAAGAATTATTATTTCCTTAGTAAAAATAATAGTTACAATCTCTTCCATCAATGCATTTCATTGATAGATGTTAATGTAAAGTATTCCAAGATACAGTACTTCACTGAAGTTCTTAGATAAATGTAGTGGTGAAAACACTATGATATTTCACTCTGCAGCTGCAGTGAAGTAGAAGTATAACGTGGCGCTTAAAGAAAATACTAAAGTACAAGTACTTCAGATTTGTACAGACGTTCTGTAATTGAGTAAATATACTTGGATCGCTGAGAGAGAAAGAGAGATGGATTTAGGCCTAGAGGTCTTTGTGGAACTGATCTGTAAGCGACCCGTTAAATAAAAAAGAGATCTGAGCCAAAAGGACACCAGAACAGAACAGAGAAAAGCAACACTGGGACCAAACAGGGACCACTGTTCACTGATCAGGTGTCAGACCTGATACCTGCAGCGATACAACAAGGATAACTGATTTGTGGTTTGTCAAATGTGTAACTTAACATTCTTTATTATTCACTAATAGAAAGCAAAATGTGGAATTTTTTTGTTTTGTTTTTTGCATCGTCCATACACTTCATTCTCAAAAGTTTTTTCTAAATGCTAAACCATCTAGCTTCAAGCTTGAGGCTCCTACACGCACTAAGTAGACCCTCTCAGGTGAGCCGCTCCACTCCCAGCTAGCACTAGTTTTAGTGTTGACACAGACGTCTATTTGTCTTGCAGGAAATTTTTTTTTTTTGGCTGTGAAGTTAAATTAACTAATGGATAAATTTACAGACTTCAAGACATGTTTTATCTGTTCACGGACGACTGTTTTCACATCCTGCCCCAGTATGCAGCAGGATTTTCAGCGACACTGTTGCTGAAGGATTGGCCCACAGGAAGACAACCACAGGCTGGACTTGAAAATCTTATAATCTTGTATCAGTGGAGCCCAGAATAAAATATAAACTATAAATTAAGAAAAATATGGCCACTTTAAGGGTTAGAGTCTGTGTCACACAAATACAGTTAATTTGCTACTCAGTTTATGCTTTTAGTGTGCCTTAACCAGGCAGTGTCACACACAGTAATTATATCTGCTTCACCTCCAAGTTCCAGTAAAGTCTTCATTATCTTCATGTGTGGTTTTCAGGCTGCGGTCTCTCTGCTGCATTTTACAGATGGGATTTTATGGTTTTATTAACACAAGGACTCAGACACTAAACTGCGGCAACAACTAGAATCTGCATTTTACATTTAACTTTCACAGTTTAGTCATTAAGCCTGACTGTCCTCCCATGTGTTCTTCTATTTTTTGTAGCCCTCTGGAGCACAGTATGTTGCTTTTACTTATGTATCAGGCCTGCTGCTATGTATTTCAGGGTATGTAAAACTCAAAATGACATGAAGGAGGTTTTTCTACTGATTACCAGTTGCCTCACACTACTCACTTATCAAACACTAACCCCTTTGAACTTTTCAGTTCATTCTATAGCTTGGAAACTCATCTGAACCTTACTTAACCAGGGTCACAGGAGGATGTTATGCTGTTATGATGATGAACGATGGCAGTAAATTATAGATTTAGTTCATAGAGTGGGCAGAACAATCCACCAGTGTTTCTTTGTGTCAGATTTTAAAACCATTGTGACAATCCTCTAATGAAAAGTTGTTACAAATACCAGTAAACAATTATTGAAATCCTAATACAGGTATTTTTATACTGAGACTAAATCACATCCTGTTTGCAAACTGAACCCAAATCTGCCATTTATGGGTCGACACAGTAACACATTTCAATATGAGTAGTTCACTAAAAAGAGTTTTATGATGAAGATGACGTACCGTCCTGTCCCTGCTGACTGTGCTGAGGATCAAGGCCTCCTCGATGATGTCCTCATCTCTTGGTGTTTTACCCTCGGACACAGAAGTAGTTTATCTGTAAAGCTGCTGAATTGTCTTTGCCTCTGTCATCCCTCTCTGGGGTCCCCTGGGTGCTGTCGATGTCCCATTATTGTCAGTCTGGCCCCTCCTCATCTGTGCCCAGCAGGGCTCTTAATTATTGGACCAAGCTGCAGATGAAGCCCTGAACAGAAAACAAGCTGGACACATTTTATGCTCTTAACACCCATAGTTGACAACAACTACATGGGGACCTTTCAATATAATAGAGAAACTTACCCCCACAGTAGCAAAAGAGAAATGTAGTTTCATACAATGTGGGCTCCATGGCAATGAGCGGATGTGTTTAGATTTTCTGCAATAGACAAATTAATACCAGAGAAGGGGGTTAATTTGAGAGGTTTCTGTAATAAAATCTGATTCCAGACAGAGCCACAGCCACAGGGTTTTAGAACTGCTGAAGTCATGAGTCCATGCTGCCCATTCGACCTGTAAACAGTTGTTCTATGTCATGTGCAGTACTACAAAAACAGATCTGCCACACATGCTAAGTAGCTAACAGCACATCACATTGAGCTTATATGCTGTAAACTAATCAGAAGAACACTTGGCATACTTTTTATCACCTGCCCAGAATACTGCACAAGTCCATTTTCCAAACCTGCTTTAGATGCCCCAAAAGCTAGACTTCCTTACAGCATACATTGGTCCATCCCGGAAACCTTTGACCAAACACAAAAAATAGTTGTTATTTGGATTTTACACTTTTTCTTTACATTTTAACTTGCCAGAGACTAAAAAAATTTTAATATTTAGTTAGTTGTATGTTTGGCCTAAAAGCACTCAGCTTCTACCCATCTACCCACACCCCTCCCCCTGCATTTGTGTCACTTAACGAGCCTATTCAAGGCAGGTGTGAGGTGAAACCAACCTGGAGGATAAATTTGGGGTCACTAACCAACTTCCCTCAGACCGACGAAGCTCTGTGGATGCAGAGTGAAACGTCTCTACCTCACAAGAAAGAAGTCCAGTTGCCATGACTCAACTTTCAGACAACTTCACCTGGAAGACTGAGAATCTTCACAGACACTTTCCATAATATAGTGGTATCTTATCTTAAACTCCCTAAATTTCTAGAAACTGTAGGAGGACATTCATTGGAATTAATTGTCCTCAGTAGTAACGACAGTGTTGACTCCTGGCACTGTACGTGACTCTGGGAAAAGTCTTCAGTCCTTGTTCTCTCCCACCTGTAGCCTCCCAGCTAAGAAAACATCTGAAGGATTTAACCCGACTCTCAGTACAGCTGCACCTCTGCATCAGCACAGCAAAAATGTTCTGAATCATCAGTTTGCATCTGCACACACAGACTTGACGCCGTAGGTGACTATTATATGATACGGGGCTTATGTTAGATAAATGTTAGCGTACAATGGATAAATCCAGGGTACATTCCTTTAACTCAAGAATGTCCTGGAGAAACAACTGAAAAGATTGTGGTTTCTGACCTCGGTGAAGACAAACCAAACGTGGTGCTATGCAAGGAAAAGTCCAACCCTTTGTCTTCTACTGGAACAAAGAACTGTGGAGCAGCAAAGGGCACAGGTCAGACCAGCTGTGCAAAAACAGGATTGGTCAGAAGCTTCAGAATGTTCACTTTATGCAGATGACAAAACATAATTCATCAGTAATTTCTGTAGTAACTTGCGTACGTTTTGGCCTCACCTGCTGCAGTTAAACGTGTAGAACTTAGCTAATAAAGGTGCACACAGAGCTACTTTTGTTTAAGATCAGTGTCCTGGTGTGACAAGGAGTATGGAGAAAGCTACAGCACAGAGCAGCCACACTAACTACATGCTATTTGCCACAGAGATGAACTCTAATGTTAGATTTTTTAGAAACATGTTTTCTTGGGTCCTGGTTGTAAATTATTCATCGTCTGGTCTGTGGGTCAGAGTTTGGGAACTATTGTTAAGGGGACTAACAGGACTTTACACTGTTGGATTGTTTGGTTTTTGTACTTGTTTCTTCTCTCTGAACAACAGTAAATGACTCACATACATTTACAGATGAGACCAGAACCCCTGAGTGATGCTGCTGAACAGGTATCAAAGCAGACGACGATAACACACACAGGCAGCAGCAGCAGCTCGGTGTCATGATGCAGATCTGTGGAGGTGCAGCAGTTCCGGGCAGCTGTAGAAATACTGGGAATGCTGAGCAGAGCAGGTAGATGTTTGTTCTAAACACGCAACTGGAGGAACAAGGGTACAGGCTGGTTGCTGAAAGCTTTGTCATCAATGTAATTCTCCAGCAGGTTCTGGCATACAAGCTTTTGAACCTCCCAGTGTTAAGCTGTGTTTTATGTGATCAGACTGTAATCACACAGCACAGAACCTCAGAAAACTCGAGAAATGAACAAATTGTTATGTAACTGATCCATCCAAATGCAGTGTAGAGATGTTCAGACACACTGGACACATTAAAACACTGTAAATGTGCCTAACAAACTATAATGGATAACTGTGTATGTATTGATCGACTCTTGTCTGCTGCTGCTTTACTTTACTTGCTGCTATTTGCAGGGATTTTATCCACGTTTTTAGCTGTAAATTTATGATTTTATTATTCATTTTATCCTTAACTTTACTCCAGACTAAAAAATCTCACTGAACTAGACTTTTATAATCATATTCTAGTGGAAAATCTGAGCACATTTTGTCTCCTTAAAGGTGTTTTTGATGCCACACTCTGTTCGATATCAACTAACAGTGACAGAAATAGATTGATGAAAGAGAAGAGTGTCCATGATGTTTGTGTAAATGAACAGGACACACAGACACACATGAAGACCTCCATCATGTTTTTATTAGATTAAACTGACAGAGGCGAATTCTGGGAAGACGATGTCATGGCAGATGCGCATCCCATGTCTAAACCTTTCTGTTTGACTGATGAATGAATTTTAGTCAATTTTAATGTAGAAGAAGTCAGCAAATCCTCTCCAAGAGGAGAATCCCCTGATCATGATGTATTCAGATGTATTCATGTGTGCATATTATTAGATTAAAGGTCTATATACTGGAGCTAAGTGGGGAAACTGACCATAATCTCATTTTGTGAGTAAACGGGTGCCATGTCAAAGTGAAATTGTGGATTCACCTGATGTGTGTTACAACCCTTGTTTTCCAGCTCTGTGTTCACTTTGGATGAAATCAGAGGAAAGTTGAAGTTGGACATCCCAGTGTCTGGTTCCATCTAGTGGTGCCATCAGCAAAATACATTAATAATAATAATGAATACTTTATTTATCCCCTTGGGGAAATTGTTGTTTGGACAGCTGCTAGACCTGTGTCAGCGCTACTACGGGGTTTCAGTGTCTTGTCCAAGGACACCTTAACATGTAGCTTGCTGGGACTGAGAAGCGAACCGCTCACCCTTGGGTTGGGAGACAACTGCTCTACCCACTGAGCTATCATGCCACCCAACATACATACAGTGCATCATTTAAACTGTGGTAAGTATTACTTTATTTCTTTACTGACAGTGCAGCATGATTTCATAAGAAACACATTTTATTTTTTTGGGCTTGTTGAAATTAATTCTGGGAGATTCAGGATTCCAGAGGTTTATAAACTACACAAACTCAAAACTCAAGTAAAAATGCAAGTACTTACCCAGAGAAATACTCCACTACAAGCGGAAATACCCTTTAATTTGTCAAAAGTAACTAGTAACTAATGCTGTTAAAAGTACAATATTTTCCTCTGATTTGGAGTAGTAATAATAAAGTAGTAATGAAAGTAAAAATGGAAATACTCCAGTAAAGTACCTTAAAATGTACTTAAGTAAAGTACTTGAGTAAATGTACTTAGTTACTTACCACCTCTGCATTTCCAACTCAATCTGCTGACCAACTGAGGCCATTTACGTTGTAACCAATCAGATTCAGCCACAGTCTCTGTGAGCCAATCAGCTCATAGCCGTCAAACGTGAAATCTGTTCCTCTCTCTGCTGCTGTCAGCTGTCGTTTCAGTGTCTAATGTTAATGATAAACTTTCCGTGCTTACAGACCTGAGTGAATCACCTGAACAAAGACGAGGCAAAGAGAACAGACGCTCATCATCAAATCCATCTCAGTCCTCCAGCAACAACTCACTCCCCCCACTCCTCCTCGCCATCTGTTAAAATGAAGATAATCACCATTGTGTCTTTTTCACACGTGTAGGAATCTAAATAAAGGAAACGGGAACTTGATTTATGCAGAAAAAACTTCAGCTGCAGTGGGAGGCGTCAGGTTGCAAACACAACCTTTAATACTTATCTTAAATGATCTTTTCCTCTTATCACATGTTTCTATCTATGGAACAGGATTAGTGCCACCATTAAAATGTTATTTGAGTTCTGACTTTAAAGTCAGAATTCTGAGTTTAAACTTAGAATTTTGAAAAGAAAGTCAGAACTCAAATGATGTTTTTATGGTGACCCTAATCATCTTCCGTATCTATCTCTGTTCTTAACTTTTTTAAAATGTTTCTAATAGGATAAGATAAGACTTTATTGAATCCCTGAAGGGGACATTCACATGTCACAGCAGCAGAATAAAACTGACATCAAATGCTAAAAACAACGTAATCAATCTAGAATTAATCTAAAACATAGAACAAAAACACAGAATAGATCAATAGTGCAAAATTATTAATAACAACATACAGTTAGGGAGGTGAGACACGGTAGATAACAAAGTTGGTGAGTTCATGAGAAGCAACAGCACTGAATGGACAGGTGTCTTTAATAAGCTGAGAAATACGCATGCGACGCAAACCTACACTACCAGTCAAAAGGTTGGACACCCACAGGAATGACCATGTGTTTCATGAAAAGATACATGTCTTCAGTTGTGTTACCATCATTGCACATGGTTTTCTAAT
>JAUMHL010000027.1:24039204-24057944 GCA_032362345.1 Sandelia bainsii
GTGCATTTTAGGTTCATCCTGAAATTTCACCCGAAAGCCGAATATCCCTAACTTTTTGTGAGTAGTGTATGTTTAAACATGATACATTGGATATATTTTAACAAAGTCAGTTGATATGTTCAGCCAGTTGAACATGTTCAACATGAGAACTGGCAGCTTTTCACTGTTTTATACCGTTGCATTCACAGTAACACTAACGACAAGCACAACAACAGGCTCTACAGAGTTTATGTAAGTGTTGCTCCTCAACTTAGTCTTTGTTCGTTTGATCCTTTAGCTAGCTAGGTAGCATCAAATATGCCTTATCAATCACAATACAGTTAAAGACATCTAGTAAATGAGACACTGATTTTCATCTCATTACCCCTGGAACTGACTTGGTGGCAAAGGGGTATGTGGTAACACCTAGAACAGCAGGAGTCCCCACAGCGGCTCCAGGTGGAACACCAGTCATACAAGGATCGCTTTATTTAACTTTAACTGTAATTATATGGTATCGTGGATGTAAGATCACTGAGTAAATATATCTAGTTCTTCAATGTAGTATCTGGCTAATTGCTAGAAGTGTTGCCCCAGTATAAAGCTGTCATAGCGTTCTTGCAACCTCTTTTCTTAATTTAAATTTAAGTGATGTTGAGCTGCTTCCAGAAATGCTCAAAAGTCATCTGTTACACATCATGTGTAGAAATGTTGCTGGAGCGAGGAGTGGCGGGGGTGCAGCAGTGTTTTTTCATTTTATCTAATATGGTCATGTTTTTCCTTTACACAGGCAATAGGAACAGGCTCTTTTCCTTGTCGTTTATCAAGTTCAATCAGCTAATATCATGAGTCCCAGTTAAGCCCTTTTCAGACATGAGATGCATAATATTGCTGCTTTCATTGGTCTGTTAAAGCAATGGCTTTCTGTCATTCAGACATTGATCACTTATACTATGCGTTAATGTTCCTCACTTTGAAACCTGCAAACTGTTACTTGAAAGTGCTATGGTCGGAAACAGATGGACTACGTGATCTGTCTGCACATTTTTATTTAGGCTGTCTGTGTTCACCATTAATCTGAAATAGCCCAGAAGCTCCCAGGTTTTCTCCCTGCCATTCTGAGCTCACCGCTTTACTTGATAAGGCCTAATTAAGTTTTTGTTTTAGATAACCCTGGTGCCTACTCTTTAAAATGACTCTATGCAGTTCAGACTTGTGCTGTGTTGAAATTGATATGTAAATGTTACCTGGTCTGCCCTAGTAAGATTGCTATTGTGAGTTTAACAGAAAAATGACCAGGGTGCTCATTCAGACATGAATCCAACATATTCACATGGCATCAGAATAATGGGAAGGATTACATGTCTGAAAGTGACTTAAGTCTTCAGGCCCTCTTCTTCTTCTTGCTCAAAGAGGAAAAAATCACAATTTGAGAGTGTGTGAATCTAGTTTAATCTGATCTATTTGGGTTCATGTAATGTGATGGTTGCAGGACAGCACAGCAGTTTTTAATGTCAGCTACTGCAGGTTGAACTGCAGCTGAGCCTGCAGGGTCGACCACAAGAAACCGCAGCATGAATGCGGGGTAAAATACCTGAGCTTAAAGGTCAGAACTGTAGACTTTAGACTGTATGATATTGATACAGGTCCTGTGTGACTGAGTGTGCTCTGCTGTTTTTGTCAGAAAACATGTTTATATCTCTCAAAGTAAAATACCATATATTTATTTGGACATGATAATATTATGGAACATTTTACCTTATAGAGCCTTGGTCTTGCAGTTATTGGGCATTAAATTATTTAAGACAGCAGCTTGTTCATAGTCTGGTCTCAAAAATCAAAGTTAAGTGTTTATTTTAGATATTTTGTCTTGCTGGCAATTATTGTTCTACAGCTTTAACCAACTGACATATATTTAAGTTGCTGGTTTTAACTGTAATTCCCCCTTTTTATGTCTTGAACACAATATTTGACATTGCACCAAGGACTAACTCCACATCTTAGCTTTTAAATGAAGTGTAATTTAACTCAACTATTGTTTTGGTCACTGCATTTAGGATAACCTGTATTCCTACTTGGTCGCCTCCTCCACATGAACACGCACAGATGGAGGGTTGCCCCAGGGGGTATTTCACAAATCGGAAATTAGAAAGTTCAACAGATATCTGTGACAGCAATAAAGCTGCATTTGATTCAGATTTGCATCTGAATATCAAATCTTACATATCACTTTTGATACTAGGTTGCAGTTTTGCAAAGTGATGATTTCTTCAATGAAAAAAAACCATAATTTTAGAAAATCTGAGCAATAAGCTTCCTAAATTTATGCGGCTAATTTGCTAATCCAGCTTTGTGGAGTGCCCCCCTGCTCTTTAAACGGCTCTGTGGAGGATTTATCTGGAGGCAGATTGCATTAGAAGTTTGGAGAAGAACTGAATTAGATATTTTGGATTTATGACTGTTGGTTGTTTTAGGAATTTTCTTTGACTCACAAATTATCTAACATTTAAAGGTCGACATTAGTGACCTATACCACAGTCAAAAACGATGTCAGAAAACTTTCAGCTTTATATTACAATAGACCAGGGAGGGCCTTCATGGTGAACGAGGGGTGTGGCTGCAAGTACAAGTGCTCTTTGCAACTGTCCACGGCTTGTAGCTTAACAGTCAAGGCAAGCCCACAGACGCCACAAAAACTGTTTTTAAAAGGTGTTTCAAATGTACAAACACCAAGGGAGCCGACATGTCCAACTTGGCAAAGCACCTCACTGACAGAAAGAATTCAAAATGGAAAACATTATACCGAAGTCATGCCCTCAAATTTGTTTGTCACCATCTGAGGTTTGCATTTAAGATGCATTTAAGGGTAATAACTGCCTTATTTGTCACAGTCACAATCACATTGTCACAATCACTACAGTATGTTGGGTACAGAGTGTTGGTCTTCCATGTTGTGAGGCGTTCAGGTACCGTAGAGTGTAGGTTATTCGTGTTTCAAAAGGCCCAAACCCCAAAAAATGAAAAACAAAAACAAACATGCTGTGGATTTGAAGAATCATTACACCCCTACTTATTTGACTTTTTCTTCTCAGTAGACTTCTGCTGATGAAGTGTGTTGGGTATTGTTAAAGTATCGAGATATACAGGTAAATGTGGTATTGAAGTCAAATAATCTTCTGTCAGTCAACTCATCTTTGCAATTTTAAGTCCAACACAGTCAACATTTTATTCCACTTTATGTTTTGTTGTCATCGTGTGGAGATGCAGTTGAGAGCAGACACTGTTTTGAAAATTCCCCTTAGCAGAGAGACTGAAAGTTCCCTCTTGACCTTGGAAACAGCAGTTGGCAAAACACTCTCACCATAACACGAGAGGACCTCGCGGTGACATTGTTTTTTGTCAAGGTCATTAAATAACTTGAAGTCTGATAGGTGGGGCTGGGTGCCTTCAAATGCTGAGAACAATGGAGATTTCCAAATGTGTGCCAACTGAGGAAACTTCAGCTGGGTGGACCTTTTGGTGAGGATGCTTGAAGGACACATTGGCATGAGAGAATCTGGAGTCTACTCATGAGGCTCAAGGTCAGAGAATTTGTTCCAGAGGACAGATGAGCACTGGTTGTGAACAGGATGTGAATTTACTCTATTTTTAAAACCTTTGCTGTCCTTGTTCTTGAATGCACCACCATTCACATGGTGTCTGCCAACTATGAGAAAGAATAATTTTATTAGAAAAACTGAGTGTAGAGTCTGAAGGATCTATGAGCAAATTGTCTGTAAGTCCATTTTTATAGAAATTAAAGTTGAAGGAAATTTGGACAATTATTCCAGAATTACCAGAAGTGATGTAGTTAATGGGCCAAAACATTGGTTTTTGGTCATCGGATGCGTAACTGTCAGCTGGTATAACCTGCAGAGTGTTGTTGTCTAGGGTTATTACTTTATACTTTACCTCTGGGAGAATATACCAAACTCAAATGAGACTTTTAACAGATGACCTTCGACCTTTTCTGTGTGATGCTGGTTGAAAGTGTTTCCTGCTGCTCCTCCAACCTGTACTCATTAATCACAGAGGAGGAAACCAGCCAGTGGCATTTCCTCGTTTCTCCTCCAGTGGCTGGAGGGAGGACTCCTGGTAGAGTATTTAACACAGCATGACCTCAGCAGGAACCTCAAAACCACAAACCAGAACAGTCCGGGGACAGGACCAAGGCTGACGAAGCGTTGTTTTCACAATGAAACGACGACTGGGAGGTTAAACAGCTGATTTGGTGCAGTTCAGTTACATGATGTCAATCCATGTTAAAGTGTTTCTGCTGAACACCAGGCTCTTGACTGAAAGCCCCTGCAGACCAGGTGTGACATAGCATCAACAGAGAACCTTGTTTCACCTTGTTTTGTGTGCTGGAGTTCAAATCCGAGCAAAGAATTTATTCATATTATTCTGCACATGAGAATCTACTGATAAGATATTTGCATGTGTGACTTGTAATCTGATTTCCAAAGGTCTCGGTGTTGACCCAATGACTCCTCTTGTTTTTCACCAGCTCTGTTGTGTTCTGTCTGTAGTCTTTATCGCTGGTTTTGCATCTTGTAGGTTTCCTCTTCCTCACCGGCTGCTCTGTTGTTGCTTTGTCACAGGTTGAGCTTGGCTTTAAACAAGGAACCAGTAAAACGTGGACACATACGCAGTTAAAACTCTCCTTAGTGAGCAACTTCATCGTCACGCTAATTTTATTTGTAAAGCACCTTCTGGACAGTGTCATGCAATTCAAACGGCTTCACTGGTGACTGACAGGCTGATGCTAACACAGAACAAAAGACAACAGCAAAAACTGTTTAAACTAGATAAAAGATGAATTTGGGATTAAAACATTTTAGGTGAATACAATAAAGAACGTGAGCACAACAAATGATGCCTGTGAAATATGAAAAAGCAGGCTTTATGATTGCATGTAAATGATAAAACATTACACAAAAGGAACGGGATTTTATCTCCATATTTAAGCTTTTCCAGGTTTTTATAAACCGTACAGATTTGATGCTCACTGTTCTTGTCTCTGTCCTCTTTGTGTCCAGACTCTGTGTTCTGCAGTGGTCCAGGTGTACGCGGCCGATCGGAGCTGCAGCTGGGTGAAGAGATGCTGTGGAGTGGCCTGTCTGGTCAAAGACAACCCTCAGAGGTCATACTTCATCCGAGTGTTTGACATTAAGGTGAGTGAGACTGTCCTGTCCAGGAAACGTCTGTAAAGCTTTAAACTCAACACCAGAGGATAGTAGATATAGTTTGACATGTGAAATACAGTTATTGACTTTCTAGCAGCGTGTTAAATGAAAAGTCTGATCTGTGTCTTAGTTTCAGCTACAAAGCAAATAAAGAAACTGTATTTTCCCAAAATGTCAAACTCCTGCTTGTAAATCTTTCCACTGGATCTGTTTTATTCTTCACTCTCCCACTTTGTGTTTAACACTCCTTCTACAGGTTGTGGATTGTGGCCACACTGCATCCACACACTGAATCAATAAATAAAATACTTTAAAGATGATGTTCATCCTATTGGAGCAAAGTGAATTACCAGCCGCTGGTCTGTGTTTAATGTCTGATGTGCTCACACACAGGCTCTGCTTTCAAGTTGTTTAAAAGTAAGGTGATGAAACCAAAAATGTGCCTCAGATCGATGGCACTCTTTTGTTGGCCTTTACAATACTGTGGTTAGTAATGTAGTCGTTGGTGGTGCTTTCAAGAACACTTGCTATCCAATCATTTTAATTCTCCTATTTAAAAAATGTATCACGGAGTGAGCTCCGTCATCAGAGGATCAAATCAAGAAACACGAACATCAGAAAACATGGATGCTGTGTAAATCTGAATTATCTAAATTTGGTTGTTTCTTGCAAAAATGCTGGATGCCATAAAAATCACAAAAGAGAAACAACTTTCTGGAAATACAAAATATGCTAAAAACTCATTTGTGCAGCAACAGCAGCAAGAATCCAAAGTGTAAGTGATTTGTATTCGGTCTGCAGAATCTGCAGAGGGACAGATTGGTTCTTCTAAACTTCAAGAGGAATCTACTGTTTTCTTCCCTTGTGCTTTTGCAGGAAGGAAAAACAATGTTTCAACAGGAACTCTACCATAACTTCTCCATCAGCAGCTCCAGATCCTACTTCATCTCATTTGCAGGAGACGTAAGTATGCAGCTCTTTCATGAATACTGGTCTCACTGATGGGGGTCCTCCTGTGAATAAAGTGTGATAATCACTGAATCACTGTGTTTACACACAGTTAGTTCTCATTAGAGCCTTCTCATGGTGTTTTGTGACTGCAGCAGGTCTTCAGGATGTGTCTGCCCCTAAAGTCTTAAGAGCTGAGAGCTTCTGATAGTTAAGAAAGGACCAGTTTTTAAATCGAGCAGAGCAAAAAGGTTCAATTTAAATACAAAGGGACACTGTGAGTGTGTTGCAGACAACAAACAAAATAAAGTTAAATTGATCATCAAAGATCAATATATAAATAAAGGTTCAAGTGAATTAAAGAATCACATTTTAGTTTTTATTCCATTTCAGAAAAAGTATCTGGAACAAAAGTCCAATTTACATAAGAGATTTGTAAATTGACCATTTGCTTAATGTGGCTGTTTTTTCTACTCTCTTACCTAAATCAGAGAAATACTTGATATATAATTATTGGTAAATCCAGGAGACATCTAATCCACAGATAAACTTTAACCGAAACAACAGTGTAACTTACAGAAATTTCAGTGTTTTTATATGAGGACAGAGTTTCGTTTAAATCCTTATGGCTCTGTGATATTTCTGTTGTTATATCAGCGAAGATGTTTCTTCCTTTCAGACCTGTCAGATCGGTCTCAACTTTGCTAGTGAAGAAGAGGCTAAAAGATTCAGAGTTGCCATCAATGACCTGCTCAACCGAAGGCAGCGCAAAACTGGTGAGTTTCGCCGTTATGTTTTTTCATTCTTTGCTTCTTCAGCCTCGTTTCTCATGTCAAACTGGAGAACTTATCTCTCGTCTGCTAACAATCTGGGTCCCAAACCTCTCTGCCTCACTCATGTCCAGGCTGGAGGATTCATAGTTTCACTGTCATTTACTCTCCCACACAGTTTGGCAAGGACATTTTGGTTCCACAGGGGAAGATGGGCCTTGGGGAGGGTGGTGAACGAGCACACAGTGGTCTAATGATTAGCACTGTCACTTCCAGACTAGGAGGATCTGTATTTGAATCCACAGGTTAGCCAGGTGCCTTTCCTGTAGTTTGCATGTTCTTCTCATGCCTATGTGAGTTTCCTCTGAGTACCCCAGCTTCCTCCCACCGTAATGTAGTTATGTTGACTGGTGACTCTAAATTGCCCATAGGTGTGAATGTGTGTGGATGTGAGACATGAGCTGAGTTTGCAGGTTTGGGACGCTTTATTATCTTCCCTGCTGCTGTGAGCTCAGTGTGTAGTAAACGTCTCTGCAGTGATGCTCCTCTCTGGCTTCCCTCCAGCTCCTCTCAGCATGCCGGCCTTTTGAAGTGTACTGCACAAACTGTGACGAGGCACAGATGGGGGGTTTTCTGGGTGGTGGTTTGTCAGACACATCTCAGCTTTTGCTTCTCCCCTTGACTTCCTGAACTGTTTTTATGGCTGTTTTGCCCACAGTGTAGAAGACATGATGCAGCGTGTTTTCTGACACATTCGACTCGTTGGGGCTCTTTTTGTCATCATACTAACCAAACTTAAACACGCTTTCTGACAATTGAACACTCACCTTCCTCTCTCGCCTCTTAATACTCGAAGCATTTTTCATTTTATGAAGTTAGAGTGCTGTTTATTTTGTTCTGAAACTATAACTGTGCTGATTTGTCTTTTGCAGAGAAAAGAGCTGACCTTAAAAATGGTATGTTGATAATCTTAATATTGATAATACAGATTTCGAATCAGTTTTTAGTGAGCTCAGTGACTCACAGGCTTTTATTTGGCTCATTGGTTATTTTAGCATCTGTCTCATAATACTGCAAACAAATAAATACAAATGTAAAAATAAAAATGTTTTTTCCTATGACACATGCATAGATCCGTATGTAAGGAACAAGTGAGTTTCCAGCCATTTGTTGCTGTATTTATTTATTTTTTTTACACTTTTTTGATTTTTATTTTTGACGATAGATTGGATAGATGATACCAGTTTTGCTGGAGGGGTTTTGTTGGTCTATCTTCCACTTGGATTGTAGTCTGGGAGCGTACTTGGCCAGGTCATAGCTTACACTTCTTTCATGAATTTAAAGCACAGTAGGTCCTTTTAATGAATGTTTAATCAGTCTAGTGTTGCAGTTTTAATATTATTGGGTGAAATCTGAAGGTGTCTGTGACAGGACTGCTGTTACCCTGCTGATGTAAACTGACTTTACTGTCTTACAACATCTTACAATCTTACAAACAAGTCAGATGTACTCATATACACACCATGCTGTGCCAGACCTTTTTTAAATTCTGCATAAAATATGCGCTGCAAAGTGTTACTGCTCGTTCTGACTTGGATAACGACATATTAAGACGGATAAAGTGACTTTGAGTGAGGTCTGCAGTTCATTTCAGTCACTTTGTGCATGAGGTCCAACAACAAAAACAAACACGAGTGAAATTTAATGCAGATCAGAAAACAGACTGGTCTTACACAGCAGCTCAGGGTATGACAGTAGAAGCAAAGCACTGATTGAAAAGGGTCTCCTACGACATTTGTTTGCATCTACAGTTGTGTCAGGGGACCTGATTGTTGAGTAATTGGTGTCATTGTTTCACAGGCAGTGTGACTCACACACTGACACAGCGTGGAGTCCGCTACAGGTTGATCTGCCAGCAGGAAGCCCATCTGTACCATATGTAGACCACATGCTCCATGTTGTTCCCTTTTAAACCCTGTTGTGATGCCCACTAGCTGTAATCCCCATAGTCACTCCTGCTGAATGTTTTTCAAAAACATAATTTTATCACGTGTTCATGTCAAATTCTTAGTTTGTGTTAAGTCAGTTCACAGAAGTGAATGGTAAATGAATAGTATACATTATCATATACTCTACAGTTTACAGACGCGTTTGTCTGTTTTTAGATTGTTTTTAGCAAAATGAGTGAGAAGAAACTTTATGTGAAAACTTAAGAGAACATGATTTCTGAATACATGGTGAATTAGGAGTGCTTGTGTTTGTTGCTTCTGGGTGATGGAGAAGTAAACACAGTAAGCTAAGAAGTAATGGTGGAAGTGCATCAGAGGTTTAAACTTTCTTCTCTGCAGCTGTGTCTGCATGTCTGCCCAAAAGATTGTTTGCTTTCATTAAGCTCTTTGACTGTTGGCAAATACAGACACTGTAAAGAGCGGGATTAGCAAACACTGAACAGATCTGTCGTCTCTTCAGTCAGCTCCGTGGAGTTGTGCCCGAGATCATTCTTTCATTGAAGTTCGTTGCAATTTCTCTCCAGTGGCACAGATTCATTCTGACATTTCAGTTGAGAAACATGAAACAGTTTGTTGCCCTGGATTTGCCTCTCTGTTTGGGAGATGGAAGTTTGCCTCCTCCTTCCTGTATTGTTCGTGTCCTCACTGTAAGCTGTTTTGGGTATCAGACATTATATGGCGAGCCCAGATCAGTAACTACACTTTTTGTAGGGCGAGAGGCTGCTCACGTTGGTACTTCAGGGATTGCACACATTGTTGGAGTGTTGGAATCGTGCCTTTGGTTCTTTTATTACCAGATATGAACTTTGAAATCCAACTGAATGCAGTTAACATGACTGAATACACACTGCTCACAATTATTATCTCATCTTACAATATATGGACATGTCTTCAGTCATTTTTGCTGCTTTTACCATTCAATCCCATTTTATCCTCCTTCTTCTTAATAAAACATAGTCTACACCCTGTAAAATGATTAGTTAAGTCAAGAGCTGTCTAATAAAAGTAAACAGGATTATGAATCTTACCAGACATTTGATGTCAGTTTTCTGTATCTAACATATCAAACTTTGTACAAGATTTTCTCCAATTTTCATTGGTTATAGAAGCTTTTCAGCCAGTACTGTAAAATCACTCGTCTTTGTGCGGAGGCCTACACAGATCCATCCCATGCAGCTCTACTTGAAAGTAGAAACAGCCACGAGGATTGTCCTGGTCCTCAGGAGGCAGCATTTGAGGCGAGCCTGTTGGTCTCTTCATAGACATCCTGCATTTATGGGGGGTCCAGGGATTTGGACTTGGGAGATTAGCAGTGGATTAGTGGTTATGTCAGATGCTACAGTTTGCAGAGATTATGAGGAATTTGAGGACTGAACAACTCGGACCATTGGGACGCTGTATATTTACAGTAGATGCCCATATATAGATTGAAATAGCTGTTATCTGCTGTACTCATTACTCTGCTCCACGCTGGCCAAGAGGAGATCTCTGCTAACTCATCTTCAATGCAACGCAACTCCACAGTCCTCTGTTTAAGGACCTTCTCAAGTTCAGCTGAAGCTAATATTCCCCCAGACAGTGTTCTCTTTCTGCGCTGTGGTGGAGGGCTGGTAAAAGAAAGAGGGAATAACAATATTTTTTAGTTTCATACCCACTTGTTTGTCTGACTTTCAGAGTCTCTCTCAGCTTTAGCTGAACAAAGAAACCACAGAGCCACAAGGTCAATATGGGTTTTTTTGTTCTCTGTTTTTGCATCAGATAAAATACAACAATTGAATAATTACAAATGAGACAAAACTATGCTGAATTTAAAAAAAACCTTCATTGATTTATGGAAATATATTTTAAATTAAATGAGTTTTGGAAATGGATAAACTACACTCCATACTGTCCCTGAACGCCTCACCAGTGCTCTGCGCAGTAGACCCGACAAGAAGAGAGGAAATATCTGATATTAGTGGAGAATTTATATCGGAGTCAGAGAGACTATTAAAATGCAGGAGAATCACAGAACGTCTGGGAGACGTGGGATGTTTGTTATTCTGAGAGTTCAGGTACGTTACATTATGAATAATCAAAGTACATCACTACAAACACCCAAAACCAGTCTTTTCTGTTCACTAGTTAAATTGATCTCAGCCAGGAACAAGAAAGAAAACACAGGATCTTCTGCCTGTGTTTTCTGTGGATGAGTGTTCCTACGAGTAAAAGATT
Organism: Sandelia bainsii; assembly: GCA_032362345.1. Lineage (NCBI taxonomy): Eukaryota > Metazoa > Chordata > Actinopteri > Anabantiformes > Anabantidae > Sandelia > Sandelia bainsii. The sequence goes on from JAUMHL010000027.1 coordinate 24,050,350, forward strand.
CTAAACAACTCTACAACTGGCATTTGCTCATTGACAAAAACTGTGTAAAACACTGTGTAAAGGAAAAACTCTGGAGCATTTAAATGTTTATGGTACAAAACATCCACAGCTCCTGGATGTTTGTCCCTGATCAATCTTTCTTCCGTCTCTGGCTGCAGGTCCAACTCTGCCCATGGCCACAGTGGACATCAAGAACCCAGAGATCAACATCCGATTCCACAACTCCTACAGCCACCAGCAGCCGTACCACATCAACAACATGCTGAGTCACAGCGGCCTGAGCCGCAAGGACAAGAAGACCAAGGGCAAGAAGAAGAAGCTGACCAAGGCCGACATCGGCACACCCAGCAACTTCAAGTGAGTCCACCACACAGATGTAATGTCACTGAGTGCTATGGTGCTACAGGAGGCTGAGCATGTGAGACTATTTTCACCAGGAAGAAGAGAAAATATTCACACTTAAAGAATTACAGAAAGGATAAATATGCAGATATTGACCTTCACTCCTTGACAGAATGAGTGGAGGGGCCATTAATCCAAAATGGATAAGTAAAGTGTATAAAGGATTCACTGCTAATGTGGCAAAACTGGCATTTTGCACAAAGGCAAATAAATACAGTCTTAGAATTATAAAATGCATTTTTAGGGAAGAAATAAAACACTTAAGAATGTTGTTTTGTGAAAGAAGGTCGATTTTGATTTTAGTGTGAACATAAGGAGAAAGTGTTGAGCCTTAAGTGTCCTGTCTGATCAAGCAGAGACACTTAACAGTAAACAGTCCAAGAGCAGTCAATGGCCTCACTGTCTCCGTGACTGATGGCTGAGTGTGTGCGTGTGGGTGGGTGTGTGTGGGCTCTGTATTTAGCATGCGCACGTGGGAGACTGTGCACATGCTAAATAGTTGATGTACTTCTGTATATTCATGTGCGTGTTTGGACACGTGTGTGATCTCACCACATATCTGTCCCGTCTTCCTCAGGCACATTGGTCACGTGGGCTGGGACCCAAACACAGGTTTTGACGTGAGTAACACACTACACACACACACAGACACACAGAATAGTGACCTGTGTGGTGGCTGCATGACGCAGTCACACAATAGGCTCTTGTTGATTCCTGCTCATACTCACAAACAGTTTGCTGCGTCTCAGAAGCTGCGTAAACATAGAAAGTTACATCAATCACACTGAAGAAGTTAATTAATTGATATTAATTTTAGCTCTTTTTGCTCTCTTCATCAAGAAGTCCATATTTCATACATAATTGTGGTATTTCAGATTAAAAGCTGCATTGTCACCTTGTTGCACAAAAAAGTAGTTGAAGCATTTAATGGATATGGCTTTGAACTGTATGTGAAGTAACACTCAGACTGCAGGGAAGCAAAGAGAAACAGAGAAATGAGGAACGGCTTCAAACCTTCAAGTGAAATAACCATGAAATAATCCTCAGTTAAGGCTTGACAAATGTTTGTCGTTTAGTAACCCTGACTGGTTACTCATAGCAACCAGAGTCGCTGATGTGTGTCACCATTGAGTTTCTCCGTTAATGAACACTGTGATGGCTGATTCGTTTCTGTTCTCTGCCTTTTAATTGTCTGTTTTCCATAACATTACATGAACACGTGATCCCACACACTAGTAATTCCCAGAATGCACTGCAGCAGATCAGAAAAAGGTTGTCAGGTTAGAGGCAGCTTGTATTTCTGCCTTATAGCCACTAGATGTCACACGAACACTGTGCAGCAGAATCTCAGGACTTGTCAAAATGAATAGAGATTAAACTTTTAATTGAATAATAATTTAAGTCTAAATATCTAAAACTACCAACGATAAATAAAAGATGTCTAGCCACAAAAGTTTTTATTAATAATGTATTCTTAGAAGTTGGAAGGTTTTCATTTGACATCAATTAGAAAGTAGCAACACAAGCAACTGAGCAAAGACTTTGCCTAAAAGAACTGAATAAACTGAGCAAATGTGGGTCTAAACCAGAAGATACTTGATAAAACGATAAGTAAGGAGACTAAGAGAACTAAGAAGAAGAATGTCATTTCATTTATCTGGGGATTTTCTGAGTGCATTATCTCTGTCCTGAATGGTCGGGCACAATTACGGACATGGCGTATGCACAAAAAACATGTAAATAAGTATTTTTGATGATCACCTCAGTCCAGTTGTTTCTCTTATCATTTAACCACAGTTGTTTTTTGACTGACAGTAAAAAACTTCAAGTTAGAGCTGTTGGGGGCAGCAGTAACTAAGTTGGTAGAGCAGTCGTCTATGAACCTAGTTTGCCGACATGTACGGTCCGGTAGCTGTCCACCAACAATTTCCCAAAGTGGATCAATGATTATTATCATTATTATTAGTCTTTCAGTTGTGGCACTCATCAACACAGCAAGATGACGTGTTCGGTAGGTGATCTAATGGCCTCTGTGGGGAGTGTGTAGTGATCCAAAAATCTGGTCCCATTAGTTTATCTTAAACCTGTATTTTATTCAGCCATTGTTGAAATACAAGCCAGCAAACACCTTCATGGATTATTTTACGTCACGTTGTAATGTTTGCTAACTGTAAAGTGCTCTGTTCATGCTCAGGTGATTCATTGTTGCTAATACAGCTGGTCACACAAACACAATTTGTTGAGGTCATTTTATGCACAAATGTTTGACCAGCAGGAGTCATCGGGAAACTGCTTTGAGCTGTCAGATAATTTTCTGAAGTGATTTATTTTGTCCTAAGCGTCAATTTGCTTGTCAGTCAACAGCAGTAATATTATCATGTTTAAATCTGTGCAGCTGAACAACCTGGACCCTGAGCTGAAGAACCTGTTCGACATGTGCGGCATCTCTGAGGCCCAGCTGAAGGACCGAGAGACGTCCAAGGTCATCTACGACTTCATCGAGAAGAAGGGAGGAGTGGAGGCCGTCAAGAATGAGCTGAGGAGGCAGGGTAAGATCACACACACACGCCCACGGGAAACCTTTTGATGTGTCAAACTGATCTGAAATATTAATGGAACTGTGCAGTTTGTTGAAGATTTACTCACCAGGACCCTGCTGCTAAACGACTGAATGTGCAGACAGTTTGTCTGAGGAAGACATTTCTGAGGTTTGATAGATAGCTGGTAAAACCACTCCTGATCTTTTCTGTGCGCCTCTGTGTCAGAGCACATCTTCTCTGCGGGGGGGGATATCGGCTCTCAGAAGAGAACAACCCTCTCACGAGACCATGTGGCGATGCCGACTTTCCTCCATTTTAATACCGAGTTTTACTTGATGCAGCCTAGTGTAGGTGCAACAGAGTGGAGACCACAGAGTGAACAAAGCACAGGACACACACCTTTATACCCTCAAAACCATTCCAGTGAAGGGAAATACAGAAGAAAAGAATAAACTGGATTTTCACCATCATCCACAAAATATCTTTTATTTATAAATGAACAAGTTTAAATTCCACACAGCCTCACAGCTTGATCATTTCCTTTGTTCCTTTTACTTGGCTGTCAGACGGCGGATTTGGAGGTGTGCAGATGAAAAACTATTCTGACTTTTTTTGTTCTTTGTGACAGTTTTCGTCCATGTTTTATTCATGTGAACCTGCACAGGTTTGAAAGCAGGAGTGAAGAGTGCAGAGTGACCTGAATCTCAATTTATTTGGTTGTCTTCATTTGAGTTTTTAGACCATTTGTACTGGTCCTCACACCTTCAAAGAGCTGTTTCAGGATTAACACTTGGTTTTAAGGTTTATAGTTGAATTAGGATTAGATGAGTGGTTAGTGAATACATTATGTCAGTGAGGCTTCCCACAAAGATAAATCTACAAACCTATTTAGACAAAGTAAAGAAAAATGATAATAATTTAAACAACAGCAACTTTGAACAGACCTTTGTCCTCGTGTTTGGGTCACTACGTTCCTGCGCTCACCTCATGTTGATGCTGTAATTCTGACGTGTAGTTTGTTCACAAATTAGCTAAAGCAGTGGTTCTCAGACTCGTGTCTCCTATCTCCCCTCTCCAGCTCCCCCTCCACCTCCTTCTCGTGGTGGCCCTCCTCCTCCTCCACCCCCCCACACCTCAGCTCCACCGCCGCCTCCTCCTCCTCCCTCCAGAGGGGGCCGGGGAGCCCCTCCGCCCCCTCCTCCCTCCAGAGCGCCAGCTTCAGCTCCTCCTCCCCCTCCTCCCTCCAGACCAGGAACTCTGGGTGCCCCGCCTCCCCCACCTCCTCCTACAAGAGGTGGTCCCCCACCTCCTCCACATCATCATCACCACCACCAGCCTCCCCCTCCTCCTCCTCCAACCCCCTCGCACGCCTCCATCACCCTCCAAGCCCCGCCCCTTCCACCTCCCCCACTGGCCCAGCAGTCTCAAGTAGGCAGTATTGGCGGCTCCACCTCTGCCCCGCCTGCTCCCCCTCCTCCTCCACCTCCCCCTCCCGTCCCCCCTCCTCCTCCGGAGCTGGACAGCATCAGCGGAGGCGGAGACTCTCCTCATTCACCGAGCCCAGGTGGGAAGTCTGCACTGCTGGAGCAGATCAGAGGAGGAACCCAGCTGAAGAAGGTGGAGCAGAACAACAAAGCACCACCCTCCACCACCGGACGAGACGCCCTGCTGGACCAGATCCGCCAAGGAATCCAGCTCAAGACTGTAAGACGATCACAATAATGTGTAATCTTTACGCCGTGTCTACGTAGAAGTCTTTTACCCCAGTGACTTGTGTATTTTGAGTGTTTTTAAAGCAGAGACGCTGCTCTGTTGCTCTCTGAAGCTCTTTCTGAGTTCATGTCTTGACTGGCAGTTTTTGTTCTTGTAAAAAGTAACCAAGTGATTGTTTGTACATCCATGGATACAGTAAAAAGGCAAAGCTACTCATAACTAATTCAACATTGACTATACATGGAGCAAAATTTCCAGAAGATAAAGTACATAAAGCTTGTTTCCCAACTATCGCTGCCATCTCGACCCATTACCTGGTTCAGGTTCGTTCAGCCAGTCAGAAGCTGTAACTGTAGCTGGTTGTATAACAAGCAGGACAGTGGTCCTCAAGGACCAGGATTTGACACCCATCCTATAAGTAATGGTGAAAACTAGGCATGGGTTCCAATAACTGGTTCTGTTTAGGATCTGACTGGACCTGTTTCCGTGTCTTTAGGTGTCTGACCTTCCAGAGTCTGGACCTCCAACACCAGCTCCGGCCACGGGCATCGTCGGTGCCCTCATGGAAGTGATGCAGAAAAGGAGCAAAGCCATCCATTCCTCAGGTAACTCTTGACAGGACAGGCTACCTAAATTACCTGTGCTACATTACTCTAGTTTGTATAAATAGATTTATTGCTCAGAACTGGACAAGAAGATAAATATTAATCCTACAGCTGCCCAGTAAGTACAAAGCTACAGCCAGGTGCTGGTTAGCTTAGCATAAAGATTGTAACCAGGAATCACGTAGCCTGGCTCTGTCCTCTGTACAAAAACTGAAGTCTTGATCTGAGTCAGTTGTCAGATTATTTTAGTGCTGTGGTGATTTAAGCTGCTGCTGAGTTTCATACTGCCGCACTGGTTATATGTGGATTTTACTGAAGCAAGTATATCCCCAGCCTGACTCTCTCAAAGCACTTGGAACTCAAAGCTAAGTGCTTTGGAGTGATTGCTAGCTCTAGTTCCTTATAAACCGTACAGACAGGAAGTAGCATCAGTCTTCTCATCTGGCTCCTGCACGAAAGCGAATAAACATACTTATGTGCTTTCTTTACCCAGACGAAGACGAGGATGACGATGAAGACGAGGACTTCGAGGAGGACGACGAATGGGACGACTAGTCCCCAACCCCACCTACCCATCTAAACACTAAAATGTCTTCTAACAATCTTCCAGAATCTGACAAAACATTCTAATGTACATGTTGTAAGAAATTGCATTATATTTATTTTTGCCTTTTTTGCTTTTCATTTTTTATGATCGTAATAAATCTGTGCAATACCTCATCCTTTAAATCCATAACATTCGCCACGTACCCTCATCGTTAAACGCCCTCCCTGGTTAGAAAGCACTTACGTTCGTCGTCAGCACAAGTTCCAGTTACATTTCACTATTATTGATCAGTACTATAAAACACTAGCTGCTCCACTGAGAGGATCGGACTCCTCGTGTGATAGTTGGGATAGATTTCATGTGTGTTGCTTTTCTTCGTGTTTTCATTCCTTGTTTGAGAAACCTGAAAGGGAAACGTGCGACCAAACAGGCAGGATCCTCTTTGTGTTTGATAGCAGGTTGGTTTAAATGAGAGATGAGACTATTTTCTTACTTCTTTTCATACTTTCGATTTTCCTAATGAACTGTAGTTTAGTCATGTTATTTTTCATGAAGGCATCCGTTGACCAAAACTTGGCGGATCTGTCGCCTCACGTGGATCTTTAGCTTTTATTTTTTATGTAATTCAAGACGTTTATTTGCAAAGTTTTGTGTTTTTCTGGTGTGCGAGTATCAAACTAATTTTTATTTTATTTCAGGCACAAAACATTGACAGCAGACACTTAAAAAGTTTAAAATTCTGCAGCATCGCAAGTTTTAAATGTGATAACAAATGACTGATGTTTGCGTTAGCAAATTTGTCTGCGCAGATTGACTCTCAAACACACACACACTGTGGCATTTGTGAAATGATGGCACTGTTGTTACATGTGGTTTGGTGTTCATTCCGTTATTTCCTGCAGGAGGAAGCATCAGTAGCACTTCGGTCAAGGTCCCAAACAAATATAATATCACACAAAATAAGTAAAAGCTAAAAAAAAAATCATCCTTTTCTGTCCTTTAGTTAACAAACTATAATTTTATGCAATGCGACTAAATGCCTCCTTATGGAGAATAATTTAAAAAAAAGCAAATAATAGTGAACCAAATGTGGCATTTGCGAACAGCTTGCGGGTTTGGCGATGCCTGTGATCCTCCGTGTGTAAACGCTGCAAAAAAATAATCGACGTTTTAACTGTTGGTCTTGGAGTTTTTACCGTACTCCAGCAAAGCTTAATGCTGCACCGAGATACTGACAATGAACCTGTGAACGGGGTTGGGAGGAGTGGGGGGGGGACAATGAGAATACTAAATTGTATACTTAAATAAATGTTAATATTTACAGAGAAATTTTGTCCTGTGTTTTTGAGCATGTGGAAAAGTGATTTTTGCTTTTTAAATCTATAGAAAAATCTCTGTGGCTTTTGGATGCGTCCTAAAAGATACCAGAGATACCAGACTCTTGACTGTAGGGAAGTGGTGGCCACCACTTGGCTACATCCAGTTTTGGTTGAAAAACTATCCACTGTCCCTGTGAAGATTGTCAGTCATCCAGCCACACCACCAGTGTGTAACAGCCACACCCCTGGAAACTCCTCCTACTCCCATTGTGTGAGTCATTAAGTGTGGCCAACCTGGTGGCGGTGTGAATTGAGATTGTTTATTTGCACATGCAAAGCTAGAGAGGGGTGAGGGAACACCACCCCTCAACAGAGGTGGAGGCCTTAGACATAACCTATCTTCAACCTACCATGCTGTCCTTTCATCCATCCCCAGGAAAATCAGGCCCAATTCACACCTCCACCAGGT
>JAUMHL010000027.1:24058723-24080931 GCA_032362345.1 Sandelia bainsii
AGGTGAAACCAACCTGGAGGATAAATTTGTGGTCACTAGCCAACTTCCCTCAGATCGACAAAGCTCTGTGGATGCAGTGCGAAACGTCTCTACCTTACAAGAAAGAAGTCCGGCTGCCATGACTCAACTTCCAGATATCCACTGTCCCATGATTGTAGTTAGAAGATGTTGAGAAATTGTCATTCTGGCCATGCACGATGACCTAAAAGCTTACAGAAGTGAGATCATCCTTTGCGACTAGGCAGACTAAAGTCCAGCACACTGACATGCATGCAGGTGTCACATCATACGCTACTGATGTGTATTACTCTTTAATATGTACATGCTGTTAGCACATGTAGTGATGGAAAATAAATAAGCACATTTACTGAAGTATGCACTTGTATTTCCACAGACGGGGAAAAGTTGTTCCAAAAGTTGTACCAGTTTTATCAGCATGTACATGCTGACATACATCAAACAAGCTCAGACCAATGTTACATGTTTCATTAGTTTACGACGTTGGCTGAAGTTCAGCTTTGATGAACACGTAGACTTAGAACAGATTTTTATTACTCTACACACCAATATTCACATTAGGTTTCACACAGTAACAAAACATAACAATAGTAACTGAAACGTGAGGAAAGGTACGGTGGCCCTGAGAGCTCAACGCACTGCAACATGAAGAAAACATTTTCAAATAAACATAAGCAAATTATGAAAGTATATCACCAATTCAACAAAACAGGTGCAGCATTTAAAAACAGTACTTCAAAAAGAGAAACCACAACTAAATTCAAAGAGAAAATGGCACCAGAAATGTTTCTGGTTGCAAATACAAATACAACTAATTATGAACATGTTAACTCATTTTCCAACAGGGTTCAAAGCATTTCCATTTATCATTTTCTCTTGTAGTACTACATTAGTGTATTTGGCCGCATTTTCTCTTTTTACAGCATTTCTCCTAAATGTTGCACCTCGGTCGTTAGTTTAATGTTTTCTTAACTTGCTTGCAATTTGTCTATTTGCATGTGTTTTATTAAGTTGCGGTGCAACTTAAGCCTTCAGGGCTGCCGTAGAAGTGCAGTTTTCTTCTACGTTGGGTGACATCAAGTTAAATACACTATGAAAAGTGACAGTGTGAAGTAAAAATCATATATTTCAATACAAAGTGACAACAGTTCATGTGTGATCAGTCGATGAATTCAGGTCTCTGACAGATCTACCTGAAATGACAAACATCGCACATATATTAGTCAGTTGCAGTAGATTTTAGATTGACAGGATGGATGTTTAAGGCAAAAATATCTTCAACCCCTTTCAAACATGTAAGAGACTATTTAAGATGAATACATGTAAATATAAGCTAATTTAGAGTGTGATGCTGCAACACACTCAAACGTTGTCACAGAGGGATGTTTACCACTGTCTTACACCACTTTTCCTTCAATTACACTTTTTAATCATTTGGGAACTGAGGACACTTATTTCCGTTTTGCAAGTGAGATATTTGCCCATGCTTGCTGGATACAACACTTCAGCTGCTGAGCAGTCTGTAGTCTCCATTGTCTGTTCCTCCCCCTTCATTATGCACCATATATTTTTAATAGGAAAATAGGATCAAGATTGCAGGTAGGTCTGTCATCCACACATACTCTGTGTCTACAAAGCCCAGCTGTTGTAGCACATGCAGAATGAAGTCAGGCAATCCTGAAATATCTACCAACTTCTTGGGAAAAGGTTGCAGCATATGTCTGTCTAAAATCCCTCCTTATCTTTTTTTCTCCTTTGGCATGAAGAATCCAAGATCTGACATGACCTTGGGCCCTCTGAGACTGAGCCTATGCTGGATGTTCTTTGTATTTCAAAATTAACCTGCTAACTTTGAAATCCTTCAGTATTGTCTTGTTTGCAGCTGTCCCAGTGTGTTGCAGGCATCAAATTTTAATTTGCTTGTATGCATTTACAAAAAAAACAGTTAAGTCAGTCAGTGAATACACTGAACATAAACATTGTGTGCGTTTACATTGTGAAGCACTTTGGACCAACTCTAATACTTTAAGAGCTCTATATGAATAAAGTTGACTACCTCCACAAAAGACAGGCTTTTACTCCTCATCTTCTCTCTTCCCAGCAGCACCATCAGTGTTATCAAACATCCAAGAAGATGTCAGACTATTAACAACTTAACATAACTTGACACAGAGTTGAAGAACTCACAGAGTGACAGAGGCTGTCGTCTGATGACAGCAGGCAGTCACACTGAGGGGGTCTAATGACTTTTCAAGGATAAATTATGTGAATTCCTTCAAACCCTAACAAAGATCAGTTGGTGATGCACTCACAGGAAGCCTTACCCTCTTTAAGGACCTGATGCTGCTCCCACGAATCGCCGCCATCAGATCGTCATGGCTCGACCTCTGCGGTGGCGGCACGTGGGAAGGTTCATCTCTTCTCTTCTGCAGCGATGGCCTTAAGGCATTTTTCAGGTCTTTGAGAATCTCTGCACTTTCCTTTTCATTGGCGCCGTTCTTGAGCTTTTTTGACCTGGGTTTCCTCTGGTTCGACTGACCCTTTGTGCTGTTCAAACTTTCATGCTGTTTAACCGATTCTGCGATCTTCCTTGTCGGCAGGTCCAGAGATGGAGGAGGAGGATGGTTTCTGTTCAGATTTTCAACAGTCTTAGAAGATTGTGATGACTTCTTTGGTGGTCTGTTTTCTGCTGATGAACCAGAAACCTGTCCTGATACCTCTGGAGTACTCTGTTCCTTCTTCTGTTGAAGCCTCCTCTGTCGCTGTTGGTCCTGGTTGCGCGTCAGGATGCTTGTTGCTGTCATTCTAGGGCCTGGGAGGTCAAACTGGTAGCCAAGCTTGAGCAGAGTGGTATTCTCCCTCAGCAACTGGACTATCTCCATCTCCACCTTACCCCCACATATATGTCTCTGGTTGTGGAAGCGAAGCTCCACCAGCGTCTTGTTGTGCTGCAGTGCCGCCAGCAGAGCCAGGATGCCTTGACCAGACACATAGTTGGACTCAATGTTCAGATTTCTGATGGAGCGATTCTCACACAGCATTTTAGAGATTGCAAAAGCAACCCGATCATCAGCATGGGTGTTGGCGAGACTGAAAACATGCACGTGAGTGTTTGTGCACAGAGCCTCTGCAAAACGAAGCAAGGTCTCTTGAGAGATGTCTTCAATGTTGTTGAGGATGACTTCGTTCATGTTGGGATCATCACCCAGAATCTGCTCTAGAACTTTGTCGATGACGATGGGGTTTCCGCTGAGTCTGTCGGAGGCCATGTTCATGTTCTGGTCTGTGGTTTCACTTCTCTTCGATTCACACCTCAAGCTTTTTGATGGAGTGTTCTTTTGAGGGCATTTACTCCTGATTGGAGCCTCCTTTTTACGCTCATCCTTCTTTTCTACCTCAGATACCTTTGCATCATTTTTGCCAAATACTTTCTTCCACTTGTTTGAAATCTTCTTTTTGTCATTGCCCAAAGTGTTATCAGTGTTGCTGCTGGTTGCTGACATTTGCTCCCCCCTGCTGTTATCTGGACACCCGTCCTGTCAATGATAACATGACAGAAAATTAGGTTGAACCCTGACATTCTCCAGCCTCTGAGTTTTAATTAAGAACCCTCTCCAACGCTGGCAGACAGTCATTAAATCTGGTATTTCTCAGACAGGCTATATTTTTAGACTTGCGTCTAGCAACACATTTATATACACTGTATACAAGTGACACTACAAACATAATTAAATTTAATATACTAGTGGCTTTAGGTTTGAACACACAAGAAATATACAACATCTAAAATTATAGACCAAGCATCTTTTGTTCTGCTTTTGTCTGCTTTTTTTTTGTTGTTGTTGTTTTTTCGGAGTCACAAAAGACATTATACTACATAATATTCAACATTTCCTATTTTTACAGGCTTAATAGGACTGAACAAAACCAGTAACTGGATCTTCGTTTGAAAAATTGTTGCCCCTTTGATCTCAACTAAACTGTGAAAAAGATTGAACACTTGTCTTTTTGCATAAACTGCTGATCTTTTTCCAAGGTTTTTATTTTGATTTCCCACCTTCCAGACATAAATTTCAGTTCATTTATATGCAAATCAGCTTACAACATATATAAACTGAATGTCATTGCTGGAATGGGTCTTCACGTATGTTATAGAAAACTTGTTTATGTCGCCTCTCACCTGTTCAGGATTGGACTCCACCTTCTTGTCCTCCAACAACTTCTTGTTCTCGTCTTCCCAGTACTTCAGCAGAGCGTCCCTGTCGAAGATCCCTGTTGGGGTTTTAGCGGTCTGGTCTTTCTGCCTCAGGCCGATGGGAACATTGTCATCCGGGTCAAGATCGTCCAGCTCTCTTTCCAGCTCCTGGAGCTCCTCAGGGGAGAGCGCAGCCAGCAGCTCGTCTTCGTCCAACTCTTCATACTTGAGTACTGCAAGTTTCTTGCAGTACCCAAAGGTACTCATGGTTTGGTGGTAGTTTTAAAACTCTCTAAACACCTAAATCTCTAACTTTCTCTCCTTCTTGTTGTTCTATTTCTTTGTAAATTTGATTCAGTCCTCAAGTTGTTTTCTCTTTCCTGGATTTGTTGTCCATCAGACAGGGATGCTGTGAGTGACTGGTGCGTCCGTGTTCACTGGTGCCAGCTGCCAGAGGACTCTGGTGGGGAGAAAGGGGATGGCCGCCGTGCCTCTGATGGTCCTTTCTTTTTTTAGGGTGTTGAGTGGAGTGTCAATGAGATAGGCTTACTGCAGGAATGCAAACCCTCTGAGTGGTCAGTGCTGAGAGTTTACCAGCAACTCGTGCCTCAAAAGAAACACAGTGGAGAGACTTTGGAAATGAAGCTGTGCAGCATTATATAACACAGTGTGGTTGTGGTGTTGTCAAGAAAACACTTGTTCTCCCCGAGGATGGTGGGATTATGTACAGTTCAGCTCTGACTGGAACTGAGAACTGATAGTGGACACTAATGCTGTTTACACAAGGAGACAACATCATCAAGTCAGGACATATGCATTTTTAAAATGAGTACACAGTAATAATACTCAGCTTTCCTGTGGACATTTGGTGGAAGGAACCCAGGCAGCAGCTGGTTTCCATCTGAAGTCTGTCATATCAGGTTCAAAACGTATTGCTGTGACATACGAGAAGGGTTAACTACAGTGATAAAAGACGTGTTCGTTGTGCAAATGTCATAAAAACAGCCATCTCACCTCCAAGTCCATTTAGTAGCTTTTAACCATCATCTTGGTCAGCTGGGGGTTGTTTGGTATGTGGTTGTCAAGACAACCATCAGAGCTCCTTAACAACTGTGCATGTCTGAAATAGTAAGACTCTGACTCTGATATGACATTTAACATTTCACCACTGATCATTAGTTGTCCACCTGGGCAGCTCAGTCTTTAGCAAAAATGTGCCTAAAAGTGGGTATATGCTGCCTCATAATGGACTGTCCCAGATGAAGGCTCTGGGACGGTTGTACATTGCACTGTGAGAGAGGTTCAAAGATAGCCGTAGTGATGGTCTTGAGACCAAAGATCGCTTGAGACAAAATTCTGACACAATCAGAAATTTAGTGTGACCGTGCCAAAGATGTTTTGTTCTTGTAATATTGATTTGCATCATAGTCCATGATTCAGTAGGTGTTATTATTGTACGGTCTACATACATGAAAGTTGATGTCATACTGTGTTTACATGTTGTCTAGCTAGTGATTGAACCACCTAGCTCAGCAGGGCGCCCTGCAACACGTACTTTGTGAGGATGTGCAAATGAATCTCGCAGAGCAGCTTTCTGAACAGCAGCGTGTGCTTGTATTTTGTTTCTCTGCTCAGACGAGGACATAACAGGAGGCTTTAGTGTAGAGTCGCCCTCCAATTTGTGAGCTGTCATCATGCATGGCATTGCTTGTTGTGACTTACTGAACCCGTCTTCCTACCAGTGAAAATCCACCTCAGAGTCAAACTCTGTAGAATGCAGAACTGATGAAGCCTTCTGGATAGGAGGCAAAGTGTCTTCAAGAACTTAAAACAAGTCCAGTTGCCTCTGAACCACATTTCTTTTGGGATAACCATGACCCTGATGACTGACAATCTTCACAGACAACTCTGCAGAGTGAAATTTCACCTTGTGTGTTGTTTCATTAAAGTTAAGTTTTTTCATGAAATGTAAAATCAATCACCCTAAAAATATGGTATGGTAAAAAAATGCTATTTAATATTAAATTTTGATCTGATACTTTATAATTGTAATAATAATAATAATGTAATAATGTAATTTATAGTTAGTAATAAGGAAATTAAAGATAAAATAGTCATTCTATGAAATTCTATGAAAACAGGCAAACACAATCTCTACTGGCTGTTGGATGAAGAGTTACTGCACCTGAAAATCCTGTGATGTGTTATGGTTATTGCTCGTTTTACGGTCTCTTACTGTCCACTACTGTTACTTTATTTTAGCATCCTTAGCACACCTGTTCATTACAGCGGCCTTAGGCCTGACCTGATTTCCAGCTGGACTCAATCATTTGGAGGTCGTTCAAAAACAATGTGACCCTTTTTTTATAATCAGGCCCTCTGGTGACCTTCCAGAAAATGGAGCCATGCTGTTGTTGTTATTGCAGGTCAGGGGGTTAAATTTAGACTCTGTCAGCTTTCAGACAAAACAGATCATGACCGTTCACTGTGTTCACTGTGTGTTGTGTTCAGGGCAATCAACAACTGCAGTTCCCCTGGCGGCTAATAGATGAAAAGTAAAACATGATTCTCCAGAAAGACAATCTCTAAACATATGTTGAATAGATTACCTTTAAACTTGGCACAAACTTTTGTTTTACTCAGAAAATGAATTCGCTCAGTGATTGTCAGTAATCCTGATCATGGCTCCAAAACCTGCTGATTGAAGGCAACTGGACTGACTGACGAGTTGGGACAAGCAGTTTAGATAATAGATGGATGGATGGGTTGGCACAACATTTGGTACAGACACTGATGATTCACCGACAAGATAGTACATACACAACTGTTGAAAACATGAGCTAATGATAATAGTAGCCAGGTCTGTATTTGCCTCCACTGCTAAGAGAAGCAGAGCTTTATTTGGTACAGGCCCACATCAGAGAGACACATTTACTGCTAATAAATTTAACAATCTTAATATTAAAAGGTTATATCTATAATAAAAATGATCATTTAAAAGCAAAAAATCTCTGTTCTCTGCTTCTGTTTTAATTTAATTTCCTCCATGTTTATCTTCATAAACTGAGTCTGATGTCCATTTCTGTAGCGCTAATTCCATCAGTAAAACAACCGTTATACTCTCCACTTTGCAGAGAACATGTTCTCAGTTTAATAATAATAATAGTGATTTCATTTAGTAATTGATTCCTATTGGATCTACTTTGTCATTTCTGAGGGGCAATACAGTCAGTACATATGTGAGCTTGTATCTGCAAAAACCGAGGCTTCAAACTCCTGCTCACAGGGTCTTCAGAGCATTTTTAAATGTAATACTCAGTAGTACTGTTTACTCAGTATTATAAATACAGGACCCCTTGGCATTTAAGACTCCTTCTCTCATCAGTCCTCCCTGCAGATGATTCTGGTGTACAAGTCGTTGTCTCTGAACAGCAGATAGTCCTTCAGCCTATTGGGAAGATGGACGGACATCAGATTGCTGCAGCTCAGGTGTTTCCTGATCCCTACTCTGCTCAGGTGAGACAGAGAGCGAGGGTTACCTGCATCACAGAAAGAGTTAAACACATCTGTAACAGCAGCTGTTTAATCCACTTTTTACCACAAACTGAACTCACGTGTGGTCCTGTGAATGTGAGGCCACTCTTTGTGTTTCTCCAGGATCTTTGTCAGTTTACCACACAGAGAAACCTGACCGACGTAGTCGAGGAGGATCGATACGACTCGGCCCACCAGGTTCACCAGCCAGGACACACTGACAAAATCACAAAACTGAACAACAGAAAACATACATTTGACAGAGACAGACACGAAACAACACATACAAAATGATTGTGTTTCCTGTAAAGTAACAATGATTTCCCAGACCTGATGCTGAAGCTTAGACTTAGTTTAAAAGTAAGAGCATGTGGAACAGGCAGGTAAAAATCAAAAACTAACAGAAAAAATACAGGGTCTAGACAAAAGTGACCAACTTGACAGAGAGTGACAAATTTTACTGAGTTCTTACTAAGTTCTAACAAACTCACAGCAACTTTTTTCTGTGGATGTTGTGAGTAATCAGACTCACTCAGGTCATCCCAGTCGTCGTCGTGGTTACAACAGAAACACTTCTCAGTGTCGTAGCCGTTGTTGAGCAGCAGCCTCATCATTACCTCGTCCTTCAGGCAGTACTGCAGCGCTGTAGGAAACACTGTATTATTCACCACTGTGAAGTAACAGTTCACGTCAGCTTTGGCCGCCAGCAGCAGCTTCACGATCTCATAGCTTCCAGACCTGACAGCCACCAGGAGGCAGCACAGTGGGTCCAGGTCGGGTTTGGCTCCAAACTTCAGTAGCATCTCGGTACATGTTGCGTCCCCATTGGAGACAGCAAAGTACAACGGGCTTCTCCTCATGTCTCCGTAGTTTTCAGAGATGTGAGGGGCTAGCAGGGCATTGACGTTGAAACCTTTCTGGAGCAGGAGCTCCAAGCACTGAACGTGGCCTCCATCAGCGGCAGAGTGGACAGGACTTTGACCGGACAGCCGCAGGGCCCGCCGATAGGTGACTGGAATCAAAATTCTCAAAATTCTGATGGAAAAAAGAAGTTGATTATTTCTCAAGAACTGCAAATCATTACTAAATGATTTACTATTATACAAATATATTTATTCTAGACAGTTTGAAGGCTACAGATCAAACCTGATCTGTCCGGGCAGGAGGATCAATCTCCAAACTAAAGTAGTAGTAATCATAGCATTAATATCATCGATACCATAAACATGGATTAATCAGATGTTAGATTACATTCAGGGCCCATGAACACTCTTCTTAGTGCTGCATTTTTTGCATCTCTGCTGTTGTTGTGAGAACCTCTTTAGTTCAGAGAATATCAGTACAAATATCAGTGATCCTGTGCATGGGGTATTGGATTAAAACCACTTTCACGGTATCGCTCAGCCCCACTGTCCATTTCTGGATGACCTTGAGGAAATGATCCACATCATTCAGATATGTACATCTATGACAGATTGGTTTTAAGGGTTGCCCCACCGATTATAGGTTTACTGTGTGAAGTAGGGGTGTAACAATTCTCCAAGTTCACAGCTCAGTTCATTCCTCATTTTTTGATGACCTGCACTCTGTACTATATCCGAATGTAGCGTGCCGAAGCAGCAATTGGACCCCGCCTGTGGAGCTTCTTAGTCATCCCAAAGAGATCTCCCAATGGTGCTGCTCATTGAGAACTGAACTTGAGCTTGACGTTTTTTGAAGTAGTTTGGCCTCTCATTCGAAAGGCTTCTTTGGGTGTAACTGACAGGTTGGCAGACTCTGGTACTGTACAGGAGTGACAGTGGTGTCATAGTCCAGTGGACTGTGGTCAGGATAATCCTGTTGTAATCTGTATTTACTGTGATGTGACTTGATGTTTGAGCTGCGTGTAATGAACGAATACAGAAACTTCAGGTTATTACTACTTTAGTAAGTAATCTCCATACTATGCCTTGACTCCCTAGATCTGCCAATTGCCTCTCCTTCCCTCTCTGGCCCCAAATTACTGCCAGTCAATGCAACCAGTAATCCTTTTTTCTTTTAGGTACTGTGGTGTCTGTGGTGTCTCCCACCTGAGCGGGGACTTCTTTGGCTGAGACCATTTCTCCAGGGCCAACTTTTCTTTTTCTTATGAATCCTTGCTTATTACTGCTGTAATAGTTTTGTTACTTCGACCATGCACTGCACTCACAGGTAGTGTCCTTCGTATGCCGCTCGGTGGATGGGCAGCTGGGAGCTCAGATTGTGAATATTGGGATTTGCGCCGTGCTGCAGCAGGATGTCGACACAGTCTGGATTCCCCAAACCTGCAGCATCATACAGAACGCTGTCGCCATTAGGCGCCTGGGCGTTTACATCAGCACCTTGAAGGGAAATGCAGATGAGTTTGCTTTGGCACAGGTGCACACAGATGCCCACAAAAGTCGAGATATGTTAGTCTCTATCACATGGATTTTGGCCATTGTTTTGTTACTTGTCTGCAACTGCAGCGGGAGTAACGATTTAAAAATCTTTTTGTGACATATTCTGGAGTATACAGTCATGTGTATGTGGAATGACATATATAGCAAATAGAATAAAGGCAAAATATATAAGATAACATGGTACAGAGGCTACTCTGAGTTTTGAATATAGAATTATTGGCAACAAATCACAGTTGTTTAAGTTGAATTGTTAACTCAAAATAGTGGTCAGATGTAAAAGACTGACTTGTACAAAGGACAGAAATGGAAATTATTGGTTCACCATTTTTGATGAGGAGCTCCAGGACTTCAGCGTGGCTGTACTCTGCAGCAATGCCCAGAGGAGTCACTCCATTCTGATCTGTCTCTGAAACCTGACCCCCATTCCTCAGCAAGAGCTCCATCACATGGATGCAGCCGGCCCTGGACGCCTCGTGCATGGCCGTCCACTTCTTTAGACACACCTGCTCCACATGAGCTCCTCCGGCTATCAAACAGGAAACCATCTGATGAGATCTGGCTCCGACTGCTGCTGGGAGGAAAAGAGAGGAGGAGGAGGAGGAGGAGGAAATACTGGTGATGATGGACAAAGCAAACCAAAATGCTTCCTCTCAGGGAATGCTACATATCTTCTGTGAAGAGAATACGGCGTTGGCAGAGTGTGTTCTGACCTAAAAGCAGAGGGGACTCATTCTTGCTGTTGGTTGTGTGAGGAGAAGCTCCATGTTCTAGCAGCATCTTTACATTTTCCACCAAACCAGCTTTTACTGCTAAAGTCAGGAAGGTTTCACCCTCTGCTGTCTTTTCCTCCAGAGTCAGACTGAAAGACGCTTGAACACACAAAAAGAACTGAATTCAGCTCTGCACCAGCACGTATTGATACCTGAACACTCAGTCAGATAAAGAGCATTTGACACAATTCAATGTCAATAACAGTTTACACATATTTATATTTACATATATTAATCTGTATTCAATCCTACATTTTTAAATCCTGGTATAAGAGATACTTTTTAAAAATTATTTAATCAAAATTAATATCACTGTGCTGTAAATCGTGATTATTCTTGTTAATTTATTGTAAGAACAATCCAAACCAACAAGATTAGGTATTAAATCTTGTGCTTATCTTGGTGTAAATATGTTTTTATGCCTTACAACATTCAAACAACAAAAAAGCAAACAAACAAACAGGTGGCAGACATTCTAATTTTGCTGCCATCTAGTGTTTTATGGAGAGAAATAACCAGTGTCGCCTTATGGTGGAGACAAACTGAAACATGCTAATGAATCTCTCTTTAGGTGAAAGCGTGCATCATCTCCAACAGTTTTTCTGACTGTCGTGTGAAATAAAAGTTTGGACTCCTCACCATACAGCACCATCTCCAGGACCGCCAGCACAGGCTGGACTGCCGCCCTGTGCAGAGGATACCAGCCTTGCTCGTCCACCTGACTGAAGGCTGCTGGGAACTTGCAGAGCTCCTGCAGTGCCCACGTGTCACCTGCACAGACAGTTTCAGTAAGAAATTTTTAATTTTTTTGTGTCTGTCTTTGCCCTTTATTGTCCTCAAAGTAAGACCACATTTCATGTCCACAAGACGCAGTTATTACAGCAATTAAATTCTATCTTAATGTAACATCACATAGAAACACAAACCATTTTGGACAGTTTAAAGAGTACCCATGAGCCTTAGCTGTCACTGCCATGGAGACGATTACTAAATGTGGAGGTTCTTCCATAACTTTTTAGTGTTTGGACACAAATGAGTAATATTAATGCTGAATCCAACATGTTCAACACCTGTGATGAAGCCTCTGATTTAACGTGTAGTTACCATGTTCAATGGCGTCCACAAGCTTCAGAGCTTCACTGCTAAATGTAAAAACGGGGAGAGTTTAGAATAAGGAACATGTAACATTTTGATATGGATGGTAAAGATGGTCCATGCTGTACCTCCCTGATCCTGTCAGGTGTTCCCTCTGGCACGACTCCTGAATGATCATCTGAACATTGTAGTCCAGAAGTTCGTCTTCGTCCACATCGTCAGGCGTGTCCATCCTTCTGACGTCACGCAGGTACAGCAGCAACTTTCAGTTCCTTCACAAGCAGAAGTCATAACGTGAAATGTTGATGCAGTTTATTTGAACTAAGAATGTCACTTTACTAAATGTACACGCTGGAAAACATATAAAAAATGTAAAAAAATACACAGTGCGAAATTACTGTTTATTATATTACTATATATAATATTACTGTAATCATTATATCATTAGATTATTATTACTCATGTGTATACAGAATTTTAACTGTGGTGGAGGAGCTGAGCTTCTGAAATGTACTTTAGAACATATGACAAAAATCATATAGAGACACATTTAAAAAATGTTTGGAATAAACTTTTTTTTTATCCGGTCTGTTTTCAGGTCCTCCTCACTGTGGATCATATAATGCTGGAACCTCAGCGATTACACAGTCTAATGAGTTTCACAGTATGTTACCCTCTACGTGAAACATTAACAAAACAATATTCTCACCTGACAAATGTGTTGAATTCACCGCACGAAGCGACAGCAGCACAGTGTCTGTGTCATGGCTGAACCGGCCCACCACCCCCACTCACACAAACACACACTCCACCGAGCTATTTATAGGCGTCACCTGTTCCAGTGTATTTAACATGAAGGCAGTAATGGAGTGAAGTGCCCCAGTATGCACATTCTCCTCAGCTAATAACAAACAATACTGAGTTAAACGGTTGTACAAATATTTCTTACGTTACCAGAAAATAATGTTATTAAACAAAGATCAGTCCACATGCTGTTGGACAACTAATCAGTGAGAACGTGGTGGAATAATGAAAAGGTTTGAAAGGTGAAATGACTCATTGTCTTTTTCATCCATCTGATCTTTGACCTCTTTGGTTTGTGTCTCATGTTTAGCTTCTCCTCTGCCTCCTTTAGTAATAAGCACTGGAAACTCAGCTCCGCACTAGAGATTAAACCAGTTAGTCAGGCCCCAGTAGCTGGTCTGGAGCCACCTAGCTTGGCTCACTTTAGTCGTCCTCCAGCCAGGTTGGCTGGGTGATGGTTCAGAGGAACCATAACCCTAAATACTCGCCCAAGGTTCCCCACCAGCCGGTTCACGTCTCTAACAGATTTTCCCCACTGAGATCGATGCCAGTCGATGTGTAACTTTGCAAAAACGACGTTGGACTCGTAGTTTTCTCTGAACCTCTTCCCAATCTGACAAGTGATGCTGTCTAGGTGGTGTCCCATTAACAACGTGGGCTATATAGATAATTGAAAAACTTTTGGGAAAAAACCTGGACTGATGAGAAGAGACGGCATCCATCCAACTTTAGATGGTGCAGCTCTATATAGAAATATGGCTGAGTTTAGCAGATTACCTAAACCCTGATATCTCAGAGGGGAGCCCAGGACACAGAGACAGAGTCTTCTCTGCAGTTTCCTTACCACTGTCACCCCCCTTAAAACTATATAAACCCTATAGAAACAGCTTCTGCTCCCCGACCACCTAAACTTTATAAATCAAAAATCAACAGAAGAAGAGTGAATCACAAGAACCATGGTGTAGTTGGTAGGGCAGCTATCTACAAACCCCTGGGTTGGTGGTTCGACTCCCGGTTCCCCCAATTCCTGGGCACAGGTTGAAGTGTTTCCAGATCGAAATTTCCCCAAAGGGATTAATGAAATATCAATTATATTATTATAACATAAAATTACTCCATAGCTGCAGGAAAATGTACAATATGTAGTAAAGAGACATAATCTTCTATTTAATGTTTTGCTTGTTGGTGAGAAAAAACATTAAAGATGTACATTTTAATTGCCAGTTATGTTACTAAATTAGAAATTACTGCAGTTAGTTTCAAATCACATAAGCAGCATCTATCATTAATATTCTGTTCATTATAGGTGAAAGATCAACAATCAATAAGGTGATCAGCTCTGAGACGAAAACAAAAAAAAAGAAAAAAGTCTGAATAGTTAATCCATATTTTTCTTCTTTCCAACAAATCCCATGACTATAAAAAAACAACAAAGTTTGTCTCATTCTGACGTCTCAACAATGGTTCAGGTTCTCTGCACGGCGCCAGTGGTTGCGAACCTCATAAATATAATTTCATTCTCACAGCCTTAGTAATTTCCCACGATAGATGGCCACTGTAGTTTTTAACAAATGGCATTCAAACATCTGGGAATTGTGCATTTGTTGGGGACAGTTAATCCACATTTTGTTTTATTTGTGGCAGCAGACTGGTTCATGTGGGGTAGATTCAAGTATACAACATCCATAGACCTGTAAAAGGGCAAAGCTACAGGTTTTAACTGATTTCTACAGTGGTCATAAAAAGTATTTGACTTTTTGTAAATGAGCCAAAAGGGGACAACGTTATTAAAAACCTAGACTCCGTGAGAGTACTTGTATCTATAATAAAAGTACTTTACAAAGATAAAAAATAAATAAATAGTAACATCTTTCAAAAACAAGCAGGATTTTCACATGATGTGTTCAGAGTCTTGACTGTAGAGGTCGAGCTCCTGGTATAGAATAAAGCTCTTCAGTCTGGGAGGGAAAACATGTGAGTTCATAATTTCAGGGTTTTTGAGTCTCTTCAGGGTCAAACGCCTCCTGATCTCCAGTCTGCACAGGTGTCTGAGGGAGCGAGGACTGCCTGGAGAGCAAGGTTCAGAATCATTTAACTTTACAAATTCATGCAATGATTAAGAATTAGAACATTAATAAGAATGAAAGTGATGAGAGATGTGAGGAAAAAATCATAACTTAGTGCATGGAAAAATGCTGCTAGTGCCCTCTACAGGCTCCAGTGTTCATTATATCAACAATAGTAGTGGCATACTAATGATCTATTCTTGGTCTTAACAGTCATGGAGTTAAGAGAGTGGCTCAAGAAAAGTGCATGGGTTCATTCAAATGTGAAGGGTTTATCCTCTGGGGTGAACGAGAAATGAAATAGAATCAGGATATTTTTTGGATTTGACCAGCAGATTCTGGTATCTGTACCAGGAAATGGGACAAAGATCACTAAATCCGTTAGGAATTGTCCTCTAAATCTGCAGCTCCGCTTGGCTTTACAGAGCTTCAAAGTGAATTTCTACTCACGGTTCAGTAGCAGACAGAAGGCAGAAACAGTAAGAGTAAAGCTGCTGAAACCGGTGGAGCCTTTTTTTCC
This sequence comes from Sandelia bainsii, assembly GCA_032362345.1. Classification (NCBI taxonomy): domain Eukaryota; kingdom Metazoa; phylum Chordata; class Actinopteri; order Anabantiformes; family Anabantidae; genus Sandelia; species Sandelia bainsii. Next base: position 24,074,146 of record JAUMHL010000027.1, read on the forward strand.
CTTTTTGAACGATGAATACAAACTACTGCCACCTGCTAGTATAGAGATTTATTTCCTGGAGCCACTCTTTAGCAACATGAGGCAACACATCTGGTGTATCACGGGCCCTTATAACGAACTGTCCTGTTGGAGAGTACAGTTGATTAACTCTCTGAATAATACCTTTGCTGTGTTTGACAACTCTGCCTGATAACTTTGATTCCCTAAAAGTGTGATAATTTTTTCAGGCATTTTTATCTCTCTGTACTTCTTATCATAATATCATGAATACACTCACTGAGGATTTCACATATATCAGGCCACTCTTTCTGCTTCTCCAGGATGAGTCTAAGTTTAGAGCAGATGCGGACGTGGCTAACGTAGTCCAGCAGAATCCGGACCACACTCCCGGACAGATGCATGAGGCAGCAGAGACTCATGAATTCACAGAACTGAGGAGAAGATGAATATACTGGAGGTTATTGATGTTTTCTCTTTTTATAAAAGTATTTTGTTTGTCTAAACCTTTCCCAGCACGCAACAATGTCCACAGTCTCCTAACTACCTGTATTAGTGATGATAATAAAGACAGAAACTGAATCTACAACTACAAGAATCATTAGAATCATACAGATTATCCTCACTATCCCTCAGTTTGTCTTTGTACAGACCCAGACTACTAGACCCCTGCTTCCTGTTTTATTGTTAAGCTAAGCTGATGAACTTCAGGATGTACACTAATTCATAACAACGATATTAGTCCTATCATCCATCTCTCCAACTTTAAAAGAAAACAAAAAAATGGAAAGAATTCTCAGTCATAACTTACTGGGATTTTTTCCTTCACCTCATCCTCAGCATCAAATGTGTCGTCATGGTAACAGAGAAAACACATCTCCACCTTGTAGCCATTGTTTAGCAGCAGCCTCATCATCACCTCGTCCTTCAGACAGTACTGCAGCGCTGTGGGAAACACTGTGTCGCTCACCACTGTGAAGTAACAGTTAACGTCAGCTTTGGCTGCCAGCAGTAGCTTCACAATCTCATAGTGCCTCGACCTGACCGCCACCAGGAGGCAGCACAGTGGGTCCAGGTCTGTCTTCGCCCCTGCCGCTAGCAGGATTCTGGTACATTCCACATCCCCATTGGAAACAGCGAAGTACAAGGCGCTCCTCCTCATGTCCCGGTAGTTTTCAGAGTTTCTGGTGTTCAAGCGGTAGTTGACGTCGAAGCCACAGGCCAGCAGGAGCTGCAGGCAGCGTGTCTGACCTCCCTCTGCAGCAGAGTGGACCGGGCTCTGACCTGCCTCTTTAGTGGCCTTCTTAGTGGTCAGAGGCATCAGCATCTTTAGAGCACTGCAGGAAAATAAAACAATGGTTCAATCAAGCAATAAGACCAAACAGTTCACATCTAAAGCTCCTGCAGCATCATCAGAAACTGTGATTTTTCTTAGGAAAAACTCTTCATTCCAGTTGAAATGGGGCAACCTGACCTGCTCAGTGTTTTAACTATTTTGCCAGAGTAAATAAAGGCTTTCACCAAATGTGCCTCATGGGAGTTTTGTCACCATGATGAGTTTGTATCTTCTAGAACATGTTAAGGCTTCTTCATTGATTGGTTGATGTGAGACACAGTGAGCAAGAGACGTCCTTTTTCCTTAGCTTTGGTGAACTCTGGGGAGCAGGAAGTCATCTTGGCAGTGTTAAACATAGGAAACAGAGAGTATAGGAGTCGAGAATGGAGGAAGCTATTGTAGATGATGAGGTGTCACAGTCTAGTGTTTTTGAACCTGCTTTATCAGACTATCGACTTTCGCAATTCCTGTTCCCGCCTTGTGTGTTCATAGATGTCTAGTCTGGTCCTCTGCCCTACTTCCAGTTCCCCATTCTGCCACCAGATGTCCCCAGACTTTTCCTCTATTCCTGATCACCTGACTCTGTCCTCACCTACCAACACACCTGGTTTCCATTTTTCCTCATTACTTCCTCAGCATAAATACCTGCCACTTCACCTACCTGTTAATTCTAAGACTGTTTTCCCCCTGTTTAACCCATTCTTGTACAACTTTCATTCTTAGTCTGGATTTATGGACTATGGACTGGTCTGTTTTCCCTGTGGACTGTTTGCCTGATTTCTGGATTATTTGCTTCTTGTTGACCCAGCCACAATCTTTCTTGGACTTCGCCTGCTGTTCTTTAGAGCATTAGACCTTTTTGCACCTGCCTGTCTGTCTATCCGTGTTCCTGTCTGGCATTGTATCAGTTTAAGACTGTTCCACAGACAAATGCATCTTTTGAATAAACTGTGTAAACGCATTGTACTATTGATGACCAAGGTAACAAACTAACTAACTCACAGTATTGTTTGCTGCCACAAGTTCTTAGAGCCAAGGTCAACTGATTGAGTTTATTTTGCCATCAAATGTTCACATATGTGAAGCCAGTGGAGTTACCTAGTTTTCCCTTTTCTGTAACTTTATTGCATTGAAATGATGCACATTCCTGAAAGGCAACTGCCTGGTGGTAGTTAATGGGTGAGTACAACAGAAATGGAAGCACAGTTTGCTAGCTTCCCAACTACCAACTTACCCTAAGAGTGGTTACTATCCTAAAAAGTGTCTACCACTGCCTTAATTGTGAAGATGTGAATGAATTTCAGTGTCTTACGGGCTGCAGCTCATAGTCCGTCTGTTTGACTGAAGGAACCTACTCATAGTGTCCTGCGTATGCTGCCTTGTGGATGGGCAGGTGTCCAGTGATACTGGGCAGGTTGGGGTTGGCTCCGTTGTCCAGCAGCAGCTGGATGCAGGCAGTGTTTCCTGAACCCGCTGCATCCAGCAGGACACTTTCTCCATTACAGGCCTGAGAGTTCACTCTGCTCCCTGAGGGGGGACAAGAAGGGAGAAACAAGAAATGGTTTAGTACAACATTTTTAGTCAGGCAAATAAGTATAATGTATATTTTCCTTATTGCTATTGTTCAGCCCAACTGACTTCAGACTGACCACAGTTCAGCAGAATCTCAGCGATGTGGGAGTGTCCATGCTCTGCAGCCACAGCAAGTGGCGTCACTCCCGACACGTCCTTCTGGTTTACACGGCTGCCGTACCTAAGCAGCAGCATCAGAATGTCCACGTTGCCAACTCTGGCTGCCTCGTGCATTGCTGTCCACTTCTTCCTGCAAACCTGCTCCACCCAGGCGCCGTGAGCCACAAGTGTGTACGTCATCTCATAAGAGCCGGCCCCCACCGCTGGAGGTGTGATAAACCACCAACAGTTATAAGTAGCTTTTCTTCTCAGGGCATGACACCTGAATTTAGCTAATTACCTGATTGCTAAAAACACAAAGCTGAGGCTCATGGGGAGTCTTTATAAGTGGTTTGTCCAAATCAACAAAGGTGGGTTGCTCAGTTTATAAAACAAATTATTTATCAACATTTTTATTTAACAATCAATCATATTATTAAAATTGAGAATTTTCATCCAATGTACTACCCTGTGTAGCATCTTAGGTTCTTTTAGTTCCTAGTTTTGGTTTAATGGATGTCAAACTTGCCTTTTTGGGGTGAGTTAAATTAATTTAAGTTATTTTCCAACCAGGAACAACTTAAATATTAAATATTTTTACCCCTCTAGTAGTAAAGATGAGTAACAGACATCTCTGTATTTTTTTATTCATCCAGCACTGTTGTTTTCTGCTGCGTAATGAACATTACATAATAACACAAGTGTTGTTCATCACTATCTCCCTGCTCTAGCGTATTACCCAGCAGCAGCGGTGACTCGTTCCTGCTGTTGGTGTTGTGAGGTGAGGCTCCGTGCACCAGCAGGCTCTTCACATTTTGCACCAGCCCAGCTTTAACAGCCAGGATGAGCGCAGTCTCTCCTCCCACAGCCGTTCTTTCCTCCAGGCTGAGTCCCTGAGCTGCCACTAACACAAACACGACAACACACAGAGGAGGTCAACGTGTACTGTACATTCCTGGAGCTCATATCACACTGACAGCAGGGATAACCAGGCAGGTGACCCAGTAAGCTATGGACATGCTGACCTCTAGGCTGAGTGCATGGGGAACAACATCACAGGTTGTCATCAGCTGGAAGGCAGCATTGATTTTCAGTGAAGTGAAATGTATTGGTGTCACCTCAAAGGTCAGACAAGGTTATATTTACATCACCACTGACTGCTGGTTAAGTGCCAGTACACAAGATACAGTCAATCAGAACTACTTCATGAAACATCATGTTATCCAACTATGTCAGATATTAGCTCAGGACGTAGACAGCTACAAATCACATAGTTGGCAGTTGCCTCTTCCTGTCTGTGTGTCCACAAATCTTTGTGATCAAAACACTGAACCCCAAGTTGCCTTGATCTGCAGCTCCTCCACCATTGGTGTGTGATTGTTTGTGTGAATGAGAAGCGGCACTTTGTTCATTAAGCTAAAAAAGCACAATAGTCATAAACAACAACAACACAAACTTTTACCATTTTGCATCAAAAATGTTTACTGTCGTGGTCAGTCTAAGATGGAGAGAAAAGATGGAGCTCATAGAGAGAAGCTGTCTTAATATGAGCCCCACAAAGAGGATAAGTGATCACGGACGCTATACAGATCAATTTCTGAATTAAGTGTTCGTATATAATATAGAAAACGTAACTGTCAACTACAGATTTCCTCATTGACTCTGCAGCTCTACAGATAAATCTACTGGAAGCTTGTTGTCCTGCCCCCATCTGGTCAAATATGTTGTTTTTCCAGTTGACTACATCACTAACTGCACAGGAAAGTACTCCTAAGTACTAATGAAACATTATACACAGTATGTTTCATCATTTGATGCTCTTTTAATTATCAGTCCATTATTTTATTAGAAATGTACATCATGTCATAGAATATGCTGCACCTGCCATATAAAATATAATATACTGCCTCATTATTATGGGGTTAAATATTTGCTTAAATTAAAGTTGTTATACGAAAGGTTTGTAAAATACGTCTGTAACAATAATAATGAGTAAAATGTACTCACATCTCAGGACAGTCTCCAGAACCTCCAGGACCGGCTGGGATGCGGCTCGGTGGAGGGGAAGCCAGCCACCACTGTCCATCTCCCTGAAGGCGAAGGTGTGTGGCAGCATCTCCCTGAGCACTGAGACCTCACCTGGTTACCATGACAACAAGACAAGAGCACAGACTTTTATGAAAGACAAGAAGAAGGAAAAAAACTCACTGGATGGTATTTCTGTTTTTTTTCCTCTTTTCTGCAGACCCTTTATCACCTTATGCTATAAACTCTTCCTCTCCCCTCTCTGTTTATCTCCCTGTTTCTGTCGGTCTGCCAGACCCCTGATGCCTGGCAGTCCTCACCTACAGATGCAACAGAACCAAACACAATACTTCTCTGGCCTACCTTGCTCAATTGCAGCCAGGACTCTCAGATTTTCATCCGTCGCCGCTGCTAAACTAACAGTGAGGCGCAGAGAAAGCACAGAGCAATCAGTAGCATTTTAACACGTGTGTTTTGGGGGTTTTTTTGGAAGAGGAGGGTGGGGTTTAGATGTGGCTTCCGTACCTGGCTGCAGATTTCAGGAAAGCATCCTGACAGGAGTCTTGAATACTAAGCTGGATGATATAGTCACTGAGCTCCTCTTCACTATAGTCATCGTAAGTGTTCATCACTCTGCAGGGAGGGGCTACATGATTCCAGTTCATAAACATCACAATCTGTATTTTCAAAATCCAAGACTGTACTCTGTACTGTACTGAACTTATCTTCATACTAGTAACTTCATAAATCATATTTTCACTATAAAATTAGGGCTAATTGATAAATTCAGTTATTAGTAAATTTGTTTATTTTTGTGTTGCATAAATAACCAGGCAATTATATCAAAATGTAAAACTTATTTCACATGAAATGGTTGTGTTTTATTGAATTTGTTGAACAATTACTGGGTAATTATTGTGTTATTAGCATGTTGTTAACATGTTAGCAACAGCTGCAGACACTGGTCAGTTGAATTGTGTTTGATGAATGTAATAACAACACGATTTCCCTTTTTGTCTCCAAAAAGCCTTGAAAAACATCTGACTTTTTTTCTTAAATGAAGGGTATCACATTCAAACGAGCAGTAACAACACATTAATGTTACTGTATAGAGAACGACAGCAGTGTGATGTTGATTATTTATCAATTTTAATGAAAATTGTATCCTATCTGCATGAGTTGAATCAACACATCTTTCAGCACAGTGTCATCAAAAACACCAGGTAATGCTTCATTTAATTTGCTAAGATCTGGTCATTGGTGCTAGAAAAAGAGAAATCCAAACTGTGTTATTAATTAATTACCGGTGTTACAATAAGTACACTGAGCGTACAAATATGTGAAGTTTGTTTACAGCCCAGTACAGAGTAGAAAATGTCTAACTATAAATGAACAATGAAAACCTTCTTTCAAACTAATTCCTACAATTAGCAATAAATTACATAGTTGTACCCATGACTATCCAAGGATCTTACTCTGATATAACTTGCTCATAAAAGAAGTAGTAAACTATTGAAGAACCTTTCAATAAACATACAATAAACCATACATTACATGCTAATGCAAAAAAAAACCATGACCAACAATGATTTAAAAAAACACACAGCACTGACTACTGACCTTCCAGCCAATGAACTTCACACCTGTGAGGTATGTTTGAAACGTCAAACTCCACTAACTGCACAGGCTGACTGTTTTATATTTTGGTGCGAGTGGCTTTCTGCTGCTTCACAGCGAGAGGGGAGGTGTGTAGTGGA
>JAUMHL010000027.1:24081031-24096171 GCA_032362345.1 Sandelia bainsii
ACCCCCCCGCTGGTCTTAAATATAGCCGGGTTACGTGTGCTATTGTGTGAGTTAAGCCAGGTCTTTTACCCGTTTGGCAAGAATCCCGCATTTAAGATCCCACAAGCCTCCGGGGCTCAGGCCTCGGACTCATGCAGCCGGCAGGTTTACAATTTATTGTTTCACGTAAAGGTCTATTTTTTACTCTGCTGCTTTGTCTAAGAAATATGATATGATGGATGACTTCTGAACTGCTCGCTGAGTTAAGCACAAGCTGCTGGAAAAACTGGGCGACAGCAGACGTCTGTGCTGTGTCCCGTGTTTCAGTCTTAATAATTAGGTTCTTTTTGTGATATTTGATGGGTTTTTTTGTTTCTGCTGTGGTTTAATGACTTTGGTCCTGGATGAACTGATTAGATATTGGTGCTCAAATGTCACTGTGGTCTCACATATTTCCCATTCACGTCAACGCGGCATCTCAAACGCCTGGAGGGATTTCATTACATCTGGCACAAACGTCCTCTTGGGCTCATGCATAAACTTATTAGAATACAGGATAGACGTGCACGTAAACTACAGCTTCACTTGCTGGGGGGAGGCAAACAAGAGCAAAGCCATAAGTCTGGTTTATTTCACAGAAACCACAGTAAATCAGTGAAGAGCAAATAACAAATAGGCAATTCTGTGCATAAAAAAGCTGCTACATATGAAACATGCATAAAACATAGAGAAAAATAAAACTGTCTGCACATTCTCAGTGGAAATATTCAATAATTCATGTAACTGTTCTTTAATCTCAATGAACAAGCAAACCAGAGTTTGACGATTTAGTCTCTGTGATCAGAGATTCAAAAGAAGCTGCTGCATTCCTCTGAAGCTCTGATGGTGCAACAACAAATTCTTCCTACTGGAGGTAGACGACACGTGGTCCTCTGACACAAACAGTCAGAGACACAATTACATCCACTCTCTGATTCTTTTGATTCTGTCTTTCCAAAACAGAGACACAAGACAGCAGGAAGCAACTGATTCATATTTACAATATATCTTTTCTTCATGATTTGAGGTTTAACTGGTGCATATTTTAGCAGGTATAATATCCACTGTACCACTGTGTGTTATGAAATATGACAAGCAGACCACCCTTTGTCTAATAAATACATATGTGTGGCAGGTTTACATGGGGACCCGAGCCAGCAGCAGATTAGTGGAGCTTTACAGGGGACACTATGTCGCCTCCTCTGGCTCAGAGACTGAAATAGCAGTTTACAGCTCAACGTAAAGCTCCTACGCTGACAGGACGCACAGAGGCAGGCTATAAAACAAGTAAAACAAGAGACACAAACGGCTTTTAACAGTTTAAACATCCAAATTTAAACTGTGCATGTTTTTGCAGTTGCTGGGTTTTAGTCTGTGCATCCTCAGCTCAGTGACAACTACAAACACCAGCTGCGTTTCATACCATTAAATCACTTTCTACTGTTGCTTATTTTTACTTCTCCAATTACATGTCTTCTTCCAGCTGTACTCCTACTTCATTTTTACCACACTACAAGGACAGTTTGCAATGCTGCACACTTTCTTTGAATGAATAAAGGTGCAAAACTTATTTATTTTATTTTTTTGAAAGCCTAGGAGCTGAAAACATTTCTCAGGCTTTAACGGTGAATGCTTGTGGTAGTTGAGGCAGATTTAAACCAAGTTCAATTCAGTTCAATTTCAAGTGATTCCATGCAGTCTGTAGGTCTGTGGAAAGTTTACATATGTTTTAATTCATATCCCTTTAGATTAATTTTTTTTTTTTAAAAACTACTAGGATTTAAATGTTTTAATTAGAAATGTGTTAGTAATTTGTCATTAGAACACACAGTACATTGTAAAAAATACCTTATAATATAAAGATAAAAGGTGTAAAGTATATTTTTTATCTGCTCTGGTTTGACACGGAGGATGACGCGCCTTATGGTTGCTATAGAAACGCGTAAACTCCGGAGTTGCCTGGAAACCAAGCTAACGTTAGGAGGACCGTGTTGAGCTAACTGCAACATGCTAGCTAACTCAACTCGTTAAATAAGGAAAAATAAAACATTTTCAGGGTTAGAAGTAAGTTTGAACCACTGGCGGTGGATCTATTTCTCCCCGTGTCACCGCTGTTCACTGTGACTCAGGATTTTAGGCACGTTTTTTTAACTTTAGCTCACCGGGAGAAGCTAAAAGTTTAGCGTTAAAGCTGCTAAGCTAACGTTATGTCGGACCACAGGGAAAATAAAGATCAAGAGAAAAAAGAAGAGGAGCAAAAGGCAACAAACCCGCAAACTGGTGGAAACACTGCACTGGAGCCGCCAGAGGACGACAGAGAGCCGGGAAGTGATGGAGAGGAGTTGCAGCATCCAGGTAAAGTCCAGGTGGAGCACAGGTGCTACAGATGCTGCGTTGCACACTGTTAATGCAATGTTTGATTCATCTATTCACTGAAGTATTAAAATGGCTAATGTTGGCAGGTTTAAAAAATGACAAAAACAAAAAAAATTAAATTGATATTCAGATGTGTCTCTCATCCTTTTACACCCTCCAGATGTGCTGGAGGATGTGGCAGAAGCTCAGATCCAGGCTGGTCTGACCAGTGACACAGAAACTGGAAACTTCATAGAAACTGGTGAGACAGTCGTAAAGATCCTGCACCTGACTGTATATAACTATCTGAGTAACAAACTAGATTATTAAGTAGTATTTTAGAGAATATGGGCAGATGTTAGTTTTAGAAAATACATGCAGCTCAAACAAACATTTTCAGTAAGGACCCTTAAATGTGGTTCCTAAATATTGATTGAACATCCATCCAAATGTTAAGATATTTTGGTCTGAACCAAAATGGTACACTGACAAACATACAGTCTGGCATTGAGACGGAGAGGTGTGCTTTTCTGTTGCAATTGATAATCTAAATCTTCTGAGCTGTACAGATGTACCTGAAGCAGTGGAAGAGGCTGAAAGTCAGGCTGATCTGCCCGATGACGCTGAGCTGCTTAGAGAGCCTCACAGATCAGAAAATATCCGAAACTCAACAGCTACAGGTGAGACTCTGATTTACAGATTTTAAGAACATGTGAAGTGGACCCTAAACAACGCATCACTAATCTAAACCATATAACCAACCCAACAGTACATGGACAAATATGTGTCGTGCTAAAAAACACATGAACACATAAAATCCCCAAATGTGTTGTATATCATGTTATGCCCCCGGTCTAGGGGTGAGCTGGACATAACATGTGGCTCCCCCGCTCTTCCCACTCCCAAGCAAAGTTAACACCAGCAGGTCAATTTAAGGTTCAAAACGGCAGCTTTTATTGGCCTCGGAGGTGAGCATTGCCCAAAACAACAAACAAAACTCCTGACCTAAAACTCCTAAACTATAAACAGGAGAAAAACAGATGAAAATAAAAGGGCTTCTCACTCCTAAAGTGCTACCAGGTGCTCAATATTTACAGTGAACTATTCACACAACAAAACAGTACATAGCTAACCGGTTATCACAACACAAAAGTTCTCCATCAGAAACAAATCTCAGAGCTTATACTTTGAATTTTGATGTTGTTGTTGGGTAGTGATGGTGATTTTACGCTATGTGGTGTAAATGTAAAATCTTATTACAATACATTATTTTGAGAAAGTCCCATCTGTGTCCAACATGTCAGTTTAAACATTTTCTCATTAGAGTATATGATAATATTGATATTGACTGCAAAAAAACAACAACTGTTAAACGTGCCACGGTAACAGCTAATGGACATCCAAATGATGTGAAGATATATATGATCCAATTGAAGGATGATACAGGATTATAATGAATAATCCTATGCATATAATGGTCTCCAACATCAGACTGGTCCTGATGCTGCCTGTTGGGATTTGTTTAGTTTATCCATCAAATGAAATTCTGTTGTTTTCTGCATGATCATATTTCCATCTCAGCTAATCCTTTGACAGTGTGACACATCTCCAAATCAGTTTGTCACAGATTATCAGATTAAATTTTTAAGAGTGATTAAAATGTGGAAGCATTAAATACAGTAAACGTGATGACGAAGAAAACTCCCAGGTCTTACTGAATGTGTTGTTTATACAGGCACCAGAGAGCATGATGGTGGTATATGTCAGATCATGCTGAAGGAGCATGACAGCTCCACATTACTCACACAGCACATTCACACATTATCAACGTAGGAGGACCTTGTTTATCTGCTTGTACCAGCTCCTTTACCCTATATACTATACTATGAAATTTCTACTGCACATACCATAACAGAAAAATGCCAATGCTCTGGGAACATGTACATACTTGTGGTTGAAGTGTACGCAGTGAAATACCTGAGACATGATGTGCTGTTTCAAGGTAAACCTGACACTGTAACTAAATGAGGATCAATACCTTGTTAAAGTTTTATTAGTTGGGATAAAGACAGTAGTCATGAAGACCGGACAGTGAGTGTATCACCAGTCCCAAGTCTCAGTTTAATGAAAGATTTAGATCATGACACTTTATGAAGACTAAGAAGGTTGTTATTTCTGTGTTAATCAAAAGTGATGACAGGCTGAACATAAAGAAGTGAAAGCCATAGACTGTCTCTGTGTGTGGTCACAGTGAAGGTGGTGCTGGTGCAGGAGGGTCATGTGATGACCGTGGCCTTCGCCATCGGCCTCAGCATCCAGGAACTGAAACGTCATCTCGCCTCGGCGCTCAGAGTCCCTGCAGAGGTGCTGCAGATATCTCTGGATGGTACAGTATGTCTGTTTCTCACTAGGAGATTTTTTCTTTCACTGTGAACAATAAAAGCAAATGTGAGAGTGATAAGTAAATCTATTGATCACAGCCTGACACCTGTCAGTGAATACAAATACAACTATATTAGTAGAACTCTGAAATTCAGTGTCACCATAAAACCGTGTTAGACTAGAGGTTCCCAGACTTATCTCTCTCATGCGTCCTCCTTTTGGCCCCAAAAAATGCCAAGTCGCATACTGCATCTATGACAACAACATGGCTTCGTGGCAGAAGTCCGGGTGCTGAACTGATCTGTCTGCAGTCCAGACTGATCACACCTCGAAACGTAAAATACAACAAAGACGTTTACAGACTGTTGTTAAAAGAAGCGGTGATGCTACACTGTGATAAACAGGACCCTGTCCCAACTTTTTTGGAATTGGGGTTGTACTTTACATATTGTTTTGGTTACCTGGCATCAGATCATTACATACATACATTTGCCCTTTCCTGCAGTTTGCAACCACCTGTCCTAGAAACATAGAAATCTTCTTTTCAGAGCTCAAGATTCTATGGAAATTAAAAAAACTAAAACAGAACAAACTGTCAAAACAAGAACAATATGATGTTCCTTTCAAAATGACCTAATCTCTGATTGAGACTATTTTCCATGTAGACTAAGAGATTTCAGTTCAGTGGTCTGTCATGTCAGTTTGACCGGTCAGTCTGTTGTTGTTTCAGGCAGAGTGGTGGAAGAGCAGGAGAGTCTGATGGAGCTCGGAGTCCGGCCTCACGGCTCCACCCGGCTGGAAATGAGCTCCACCGACCCCACCACTCACCCACTCCACCCAGTTCGTCCACCTGAGCATGACAACGTACCCGACGTCATCACTGTCCGAATCCAAACAGGTTTGAATAAGTATTGAATGAATATTGCAGATTTAAATAAATCACAGAGGTTCAGCTTGTATTTCTGTGAAGATTCTCCGTCAGTTGAGTCGTGGGAATTGGACTTTCTTATTAGGTCAAAATGTTTCAGTACTCATCCAAGTAGCTTCTTCAGTCTGAGGAAAGTTCGTAGGAGACTTTCAACTGGATCAATTGTTGATTTCAAAATGTTGCATTAATCAATGTAGAATCATTAAATGCATTAGTGCAACACAGTAAAAGACGTATGTTTGTTCTTAAAAATTTAAAAACAAACATGATAATTATAAAATTAAATGTAATTTAAACTAAATTAATACTTTTATAAGTAGGTATTATAGGTGTAGTTCTGTGGACCGTTAGCACAGGTACTAGATTTTAGTTCTGAAAATCACTTGTTTCATCATATGTTTTTTTGTCAAACACTGATGGATACAACCAGTATTTACTTTATTTAATAGTTACTTTATTTATTAAAATATATTCATGATAATTATAATAATTTATTTTATAATGACAGACAGACTCTGATACCCAGTCATCATTATCTCTCTGACTTCCAGAAGATGGAGCGTTCCAGGAGGTGGTGGTGGAGATCGAGCGTCCCCGCCAACAGAAGCCCTTCCTGGGCGGATACAGACATCGACTGACGGGGACGGAGTACCACCATGCTGCTGTCCAGACGCTGCCCAAGAGGAGACCTGACAGAGGAGTGGTCGTCTTCAGCCGAGACACGCAGGTATGACACAAAGCTTCAAAGCTACAAGAAAATATCCTACAGAAATATTAAAAATTAAAACAGAATTTACATGTTTAATCCTGTTAAGAGCAAATGAATTATAAATAAATGTATTTTAAATCTGTGATTATCATTTTCCAAATCACTGAGCAGTTTTTAAACTGATGTTTTCCATTTTCCATTTTTATTGCTGTGATAATCAATTAGCAAAGACTTAAAATCTGCAGCATAGAGGTAATCCATCACAGTCAGCATTCATTCAACTTCTTTTGCTACTTTTTCAGTTTTTGTTGCTGCTTGAGTAGAAATAAACCACACCCTAATAACTGAAAGTGACAGAAGTCGTTCAATAACTCAACAGAATCTAACAAGGTTAGCAGCACTCTCAACAAAGAACGTTGCATATTTCCTGCATTTTTAAAGAATACATCAGTAGAACAGTAAAACAGTGGTGTCAGCCTTCTCAGAACGTGTACATGATCACTGTGGATGTTGTAACACTGAACTGCTGATGTATTACATCGTGTTATGTCACAAGCACCTTTGTCAGTTTCAAGTTATTTCACAGAAAATTGTGGGTTCTTCTTTTTTCGTGAAGGGTACCAACACATTGTATTGTTCTGACTTTTGGACAGAACAATAAGATTACCACTGAGGAACACCTTCAAGGAACAGTAAAGGTTTTCCAGGAGGTTCAAGTACACTAACAACTTTTAACCTTCCAAGAAGCAGGTATGCTGAGTTATCGGATAACCCTGGAAAAAAAAATCTTTTTACCTAAAACCACGAACAACTGCTTCTTGGAAGACTTCAGAGCTTCACTGTTTTCCTGTGTATGATATTCAGCTCTACCAGCTGTTCAGAAAATGTTTTGAATTCCAGGAGTTGACATCTCATTATTTCCCAAAGTTTCCTGGGAAAAATACCTTGGAACCTGTATTTAGCCTGTTTTTGCTCATTGAAGTGTGTGGTTGACTCTGGACTGGAACAAAGATGCTTTCCCTCATCACCACTACTTAACTGTTGTAGCTATATTCTGGCCCTGATGCATTTATAACTGTGTGGTAACGTAACTGGATCAACTTCTAGTTCCACTTGGCAGCTTACCGACTGGCCGTGTGACTTCAGGGGGGTCAGCTGTCACACCTTTGGCGTAAAACAGCCACTTTCATGCTCTGTCTCACACTCTCATGCTTCCCAAACAAACTTTGTGCCCAATAAGAGGAGTCGACAAAACCAGTCATTAATGATTATGACTGGACAGGACAACATCTGATCATCAAACACTAAGTGCAGAAACACACACACAAAGCTCTCTGTTTGCCTCTCTGACTTTGCTCAGCTATTTTACTGAATAACCATGTGCATGTAAATTTAACTTTATAAAGACAGAGTCTGTGATGGGAATCTTTGCTTTTCCAGAAACCTCTACAGGAATCTGCATCTGCACTGTCCCGTTTGTTCCCCACAGTTCTTTTGTGTATGATGTATGTTATTAAATGCGTCATCACATAGCAGCAGGATCAGTATATGTCCCTAAATTGATATCAGTCAGCGCTGCACAGTAACTTATAATAGCCATCTTCATGATGAGCTCCATCTGCATTATGTGACACGTGTGTGTGTGTGTGTGTCTCCTCATCAGATAGAGGTGTAGTTCATGCCTCCCTCACCTTCATCCTCCTGCAGGTACCTCTGCTCCACACATAGCTGCACTTTGTCGCTTTGTCTCTGTTGTGGTGTTGTCACAGCAAAGTAAAGTTTGTTGTTGTGCATGGTGCTGCCTTTTTTTCTTGCCTGCTCTTATTTCCTTTTGCAGCTCACCAATTATTATCAGTGGTAGTAACATGAATGCTTTTTAAAATGTCATGTATTTGAGAACCTGATCACATGTTCTTGTTGTTCTTCCACATAAATAAAAACTAAGGAGCAGGAAAACATTCTGTATATAATGATGATAGCAGCTGCCTCAGCACAGTGACCTCTGACTCTTCACTTTGTTACTGTCCTAGTATAGTAGTTTACTGGCTGCATTTGAAACTGATTATTTTTAGTGTCAATCTCACTATTGCTAAACACATAAGACACACATGAGCCATTTGTGAATCCAACAGTATTTTTGTTTCCTTCTTCTTAGAAAACCTGTTTTTAATATTGCAGTGTTTTACATGTTGTGTGTGCACGATGCCTGTTCCTCTCCTTCTTCCGTTCAAAGAATCGCACAAAGTAACTTTTTCCTGTTTTGTCAGCGTCAGCTTTGATGACGTGACCATTTTGTTATGTCATTCATTTTTCACGGAAATGTGAAAGAACAAAGTCAGTTATTTGTTAAAGGTGATTTCCATTCTCCTCGTTGTACATGGTTATTAGACAGTAGTGTGATCAAGTGCCAGTCGACCATATCACATATTACCACAGGCCACGTATGCATGAAACAAATTAGGTGATACAGCGTGTGCCCGACCAAATGTAAAGTCAGTACTGCTTATATTGTAATTGTTCTGAATGACCTGACTATTAACTACTGTTACTGACACTACTAACCAACTACTAACCAACTACTAACACACAGTATATGTAACTTCTGTTTACAAAAAGAAATCAAAACCCACCTGAAAAAACAGTTTTCTCATCCTAGATGACCCCTCTATTCACAGCGTGTCTTCGTGGTGCCTCTTGTAGCCAGAGTTAGTATTACAAGAACAAAAGTGTAAATTGAGACTTAAAAAATCATCACATTCATCACAAATGAAAAAAAGAATCACTTGTTTCACAGAACTTTTTCAACTGGAAAAACTAATTTTCACCTACTATTTCACAGATGAGAAAAAATAATTGGCTCACACATAGAATTCAATCAGAAGGTTTTTAAAAAAATCCTTTTTACAGACCTTTATAACGGCAGACATTTTTAAAACGCCCTGATAGAGCTGGTAACAATGAGGTAATGTGTTATTATTACATACACATTTACTGAATGGTTTCAGGATGTGTGGGCCTCATCAGCTGGAACACAGCACTGCACCACATCATCGGAGCTGATCCCGACCTAAATAAACTCAAATTTCTGAGTTCATACAAGTTGTACAAAACTCCCCCTCCACCCATATCCAAGCTCTCTGATTGGACGTTTCCTTCAGCAGTGCTGTCTGGGACTTGTACAGCGTGACCTTCAGCGTTTTTTTCAGTTCACTGTTTGTTGGTTGTTCTGATGATTCAATCAGATTAGATACAATTTACACTATAAATCACAGGAACCATGTCTCCAGCTTAATTATGTGACTTTTATGTGTGCACTTTTTTGCACTCTCTGTGATAGTTCCTGACTTTAAAAGGTCATCGATAATTAAATGTGTGATTGAGTCTAAACCCTTTTTTTCAGGCTGCTCCAGCGTCGCCAGTCTCTGTCATAAGCCTGCAAAATGTAAAATGCTGCGGTGAACCTCAATTACCAGCCTGAAGCCTGTGACCTGAGCTGTGGCCTTTTAGAGGTTCACAGCTTTCCTAAATTACACAGCTCATCCATATCAGCACACAGCTCAGTCTGTCTGCACAGCAGGAAGCTGATCTCCTCTCAGACAGAATCATAAAACTTACTTAACCGGAGGAACTCATCTATTTCAGCATTTTATCTAAGATGATCAAGTGTGAATGTGTAAGGAGATAAAAAATAGTCTGTATTCTGTTAAATTAGCTTCTTTAAATTCAGCCAGTCTCTTTGTGTTTGTTTGTTTGTTTCTCTATCAGACAGTAGAGCTGAAGTCTCAGGCTCAACAGTGTCCAGTCAACGTCTCCACTCAGATGACCGGGATCGGCTGCTACGTGTCCTGTATGAATGACAAGCTGGTCTCTCCTGGCAAATACCTCACTGCAGACGAGTATCATGAAAGGAGGCTGAGAGCTGTAAGTGAACACTGACTGAGGGATTAGAATTAATAATGTCTTTTTAGTCATACGTTGTGGTCTTTTATGGGCCAGTGAATGTAGAAGCGAGAACCTTATTGATGACTTTCCTACAGCTAAACATTTGTCCTGATTGTGGCGCTGCAGCAAAGGTCAGAGGTCCCACAGTCGTAGGGCTTTATTGGCTGGTGATCATGAATATCTGCAGCTAATTTTTGGGCATTTATAATCTAACATTAGCTGTGGATTTGGAATATCTTGCTCTGGACTAACATTTTTACAGACGATAATATGAATAATAATCATCCTTTGGTCCACTTTTATGGGAACAAACATCAGAAATTCAGGTGATAATCACGTGAAGTAATTCTTGGAAATAATCAAACCAAATGTCACAAACGGTGCCTGTAAAAAAATACTCACCTCCCATTGAAGTTTTCATTTCATTTTTTTTATCTTTTACAACTTTTAATTATGGTTGATTTAATTTGGCTTTTCTGACACTGATCTACTTGTGTCACCATGACAACAGATTTATACAAAATAATTTAAATGAATTAAAAGCTATTATAATATAAGTGAGTATTCACCTCTTTTAAGTCGGTATTTAGTGGGTGCACTTTTGGCAGCACTGAATAGGTCTCATTGAGCTTTGCACATGTGAACGCTGCAGTTTTTCCCTATTCTTCTTTGCAAAACAGTTCAACTTCTGTCAGGTTGCATGAGGATTATGGGTGAACAGCCCTTTTGAAGTCAAGCCACAAATTTTCAGTTGGATTAAGGTCCACGCTCTGACTCGGTCACTGCAGAACTTTTAACATTGTTGAAACCCCTTGTGTGGAGCTTTGGCTGTGGATGCTTGGGGTTCTTGTCTTGTTGGAAAACAAATCTTCTCCCAACTCCCAGTTCTCCTGCAGACTGCATCAGGTTTTCCTCTAGGATTTCTCTTTATTTTGCTGTATTCATTTTACCATCTACCTTCACAGGCCTTCAGGGCATCCTGCAGATAAGAATCTATGGTGTGTTTGGTTTACGCCAAACATGACGTCTAGTGCAATGGCTAAAAAGCTCAATTTTGGTCTCATCGGACCATAGAACTTTGCTTTCTGACAAACTTTGAGATTTATTATGAGCTTTTTTTCTCTTTGGAACCCAGTCAACACTTGCTGTACACGAGTATCTCCCCTCTCAGCTCACAGTTTTTGGGGACAACCTGCTATAGGGAGATTTACATTGTGCCTCATTCTGTTCATTTTTTAATGATGGATTTAACTGTACTACAAAGTATAGTGACTTGGACATTTTCTTGTATCCATTTTCAATAATCTTTTACCTGAATTGCTGTTTTGTCTTCATGATGTAGTTTCTGGCCTGGGCACTGATTCACCAATAGCTGGATCTATACAGATATAGGTTTACTTATACTACAATCATTGAAACATATTAACCACTAAACCAACTGGCTGGAAATTAGTATAACTAAATTGATAACTAGTTGTTAATTAGTATAACTAAATTGATCATGATTCAGTGTTGTGAGGTGAATATTTTCTATACACACTGTCAGATGTGACTTTATTGATCTCTAGGAAATTAATATTACATTTAGATAACATAACATTACATATACCTTATAATTATTTTCACTAAATACATGAATTGTGAAAATATTTCTCTGTATATTTGCAAACACAATGACAAAATAAACCAGTAATGCAACTGAGTGCTTATTAATGGAGAAAAGTTGGCTCCAGCTCCCCCGCGACCCTTAAGAGGAAAAGCAGTTAGGATAATGGATGGATGGATGCTCACTTTTGCTTTCCTCACCCGACCAGGTGATCCGTCTGCAGTCGTTTGCTCGGCGCTGGCTCGCCAAGCAGGAGGTGGACCAACTGAGGAGAGAGCGAGACCGACGGCTGGCTTGGTTGGACCTACAGGAGAGAAGGAGGAGTGAGGAGAAGGAGGAGCAGCTGAGAGACCGCCGCCAGCGCTGGATGAACCCACAGAAGAGAGAGGACTTCAACCTGCTGTACCACGCTCTGGAGAGTACGTTGGAAAGGGGTCGCTGTGTGTGAAGCTGTGCGTGTTGAAAAACATATTGTTAAACCTGTGTGTGTGTGTGTGTGTCTGTGTTTCAGAGTGGAGGTGTGAGGAAGAGCAGCAGATCAACTTGTCCCTGCGAGGAGCTGAGAGGAAGGCAGCTCTCTGCTCACTGCTGGAGCAGGAGACACAGCTCATCGCTGCCATCGGACGCCACCGCATCGCCGTTCAGCACAACAACTACGACAAAAGTATCAGGGACTTCCTGGACAAGGTCAGAGGTCACTGCTCATCCTCTGCTTTCAGCTCTTTCCTTTTTCATATAGATGTTGAGGTTAGATTAAAAATATATTTTGACTGATTACTGTGTCAGTAGAAGGAACAAATCATGTTCAACCAAAGACAAAAGGAAAGAGTGTGAGTGTGTGTTTCCATGTATTCATCAAACTCAAGTACATTAGTCAGGATTATCTTTTACTTCTGTTCTACTGTAAACATTTCAAGTACAGGAGAGTAAAATGCAGTAGTTGTAGTTGTACAAGTAGAGAAAGTAGAAGTACATGAAGACGTAGATGTAGTATGTTTGATAAGACGTAGTGGTAGAAGTAGTGTAGTAGAAGTAGTGGTAGCATCAACAATAGTGGTACCAGTAGTGGTTCTGGTAATACCAGTATGAGTACCAGTAGTGGTACTTGAGGGTATTAGTAGTAGCACTATTGAAATCAGATAGAACAAGTAGTTGTTGTAGTAGTTGGGATAATATATTAGCTGTGTAGTAGTTATATAGTAGAACTTGTAGTCTTCTGCTGCTACTCAGTACTACTGTACCTGTTTACTGTTATCTATGCCGTACCTACTGCTGATTACCTGGATCAGGTGTGTTCAGCCAATCAGTAGCTGTAAGTGCACGGACGGTTGAAAAACCAGCAGGACTGTGGTTCTTGAGGAGCACGGTTAGCCTCCCCAGTGCTAGCTGGATTCTGGTGTGTGTTTCAGTCTGCGGCTCCACACCGGTGGCGAGCAGCAGACGGTCGTCTGATCGAGATGGACAGTCCACACATGATCAGAGCGAGAGAGCTGCGAGACCTGTACAACAACGTCAACACATCCACTGAAAACCAGGATGAGAGACTCCACGTCCTGATGACACTGAAACACACTGTCAAGGTACCGCACACACACACACACACACACACACACTGCCCTTTCGTTCTTTTTGTCTTCTCAGAGAAAAGTCCAGAAACAGGAGAAGTAAACGTGCAACACCTACATCTGCTAAAATAAAACAATCACTAAACTTTGAAAGGAAAGCAGAAAATTCTTCATGGAAATAGGTTGTTTTACAACAACACATAATAATATAAAATAAAAAATACAGTAGTACCCATGAAAATAAAAGTCTCTGGTCAGCCCTCATATGATTTCATATCATTTATAATGTTCTGTACTTTTCTGATTTTTATGACCATTATTGTTACTGTTGGCAACGTGATTGTTATTGGACAGGAGCACGAGTGTCAGCTGAGTCGGGACATTGTGGATTTGATTGACAGGGAGGTAGACCTAATGACTCGGGGGCTTAAGGCAGCCAGCCTGGAGGGGTTGAGGAAGAGGATCTCCACTCTGTTCCTCCAGTACATCAAAACACCAGCATTTAACCCAGAGGTGGCCAAACTGCTCAGGGTGAGCAACACGTCATGCTGTCTGAAATTGTGTGTTTTGAGCACTCATCAGTATAAATGGGACAGAAATATCTCCACGTACTCTAAAATCTACCTCAGGTTCCCCAGAGTCCCTCCCAGCTGAAGAACGACATGATCCTCTGCCGCAGCTGTCGGCGGTACCTGCGCTCTACAGACTTCACCCCTGCCGCCAGCGCCCGTCTGAGCGGTCGGTGCAGGGACTGTGCCAGACTCGACAACATAGCTAGATCCCGCGATGACTTCTCCTGCTATAAAAACATCCTGCAGAGGCTGAGAGCCGATGAGCAGCAGCTGAACAAGGATGCCAAGATCCCCTTCCTGCTGCAGGTGACCTGCTGCATGCAGCCTTCACTGTATACTGCCCTAATATATTATATTATATGTCAGTTTGATTATTGCTGTTTTATCCAGAAGGATCTTTTTCTTTTCTTGCAGGGTTTGCTTGGATGTTTTTATAGTGCTGATGTGAACTTGTGTGTCTTTGCAGGCGGAGGATGTGCGGTACCTGGTGGAAGTGGTCTGGGCATCCCACTCAGCCCTCCATGCCAGCAGCGACATCTACAACCTGGTGTTTGTCCGCTGGGAGCGTAAAATGGACTGGAGCCCCTGGAACTGCATTCTGCTGTCAAAAGAAGAGACTTCAGCTCACCTGGAGGTGCAAGATGTCCACAAGGTCTGTACACCCACGTCACACATGTAAACCCCATCTCCACCTCGTTGGGACACCGCTATCTTTACAAAGAATCTAGGAACCTTGTAACAACCTTGTAACAAACTTGGGAATTTTAACCTGCATTTACACTGGAGGAACCATGATCTAAATGTCTACAACTGGAGCAGGTGGTAAAACTCACTGTCATGGAATAACAGTTAAAGCTCATGTTGAGACAGTTTGTGCTCAACAATACCATTAGTTCCTCATATCAGTGGTTCTCAAACTATGGTACGCGTACCACTTGTGGTATGCAGGCTCCCTCTAGTGGTACGCAGGAACACCTGAGAATTTGTTACGAAAATTAAATAATAACATTAAAGACATAATACTACTATAGTTTACAGGTGAACTGTCTCCGCTCACTGGACA
>JAUMHL010000027.1:24096271-24114002 GCA_032362345.1 Sandelia bainsii
ACGGAGTCATGTGATCATTGTTGCTACGTCTGATTGGTGAAACTAATGTGTAGAATAAATGGTAAAAAAAAAGTAACAAGTAGCGTTTCTTCTTCAGAAAACTACTCAAGTAAAAGTAAAACTTTTGGTGCAGTAAAACTACTCCTAGAAGTAAATTTTTTTCAAAAAGTTACTTATGTAAATGTAACGGAGTAAATGTAACTCGTCACTACCCACCTCTGGTCATAATGGTGGTACTTGGAGAGCCAAATATTTTTTGAGGTGGTACCCGGTGTAAAAAGTAGGAGAACCATATAATCTATATTGTTCCTGGATTTTATTAAAATTTGGTAGAAAAGTGTCATTAGTTCCTGATTCTTCAAGTTGATAAAAAGGTTCTGAAATAGTTCCCATGCCTGTGTGAAAGTTTCTGCCTTCTCTAGCTTCTGTTAATTCTAGAAACTGTTTTAGTCGTCAAAGGCTTACGACAGAAATTACTTTAATTTAAATAGGGATGTCACAATATCAGAAATTTGGTAGTGGTACCAATACCACTGAAATTCCACAATTCTTCATACCAATTCCTATACCACAGCAAAAAATAAAGTAATGAAATGTAATTCAATTTGATCTCTTTTATTCCATTCCAGCAACAACAGTGTTTGGAGCCTTCAAGCAACAAATTTGCCATTACTGTTATTTAAAACAAACTGTGTTAAACTTGTGCCAATAAATAAAAAATAATCAACTGTTGCCAACAAACTGTGACTAGTGGTCCCTACACCACAAATCAGTTCATTGGTCCCACGATGGTGGAACAAGCTACTGTAGCTCAGCAGCCTCTATACCAATATTCAGAAAACTGTTGAAGAATGAAGAGATGAAATATGAGAAAACAACGTAAATAACAAATAGCCACTGTACAAGCCTGATACTTAAAAAGACAATTAGGAGATCTGAGTTATCAGCTCCGTCCACAGTGTGGTGATGCAGTCAAAGAGCTTCTACGACCACGGCAGTAAATGAACAAGGCATCTGTTAAGGAATGTGTGCTTATCTTTCTTCTTCTCTATGAGTTTATTGCCAGAGTACAGTTGTAGGGTTATTATGCTGACCTCATCAGTGCTGGACAAATCACACTCTCCAGTCCCTGTGACAGCTACTGAGGTGCTTTCAGTACCTTTGGTACCACAGAAAATATTGGTATTGACCAGTGGCATTGAAAAGTTTATTTTCCAGCCTTTTTTATTCTTACTTAGGAATGCCTGCATGCTGTTAATATCATTTGATATTGGTATGTTTGTATGTTGGGGCGGCATGATAGCTCAGTGGGTAGAGCAGTCGTCTCCCAACCCAAAGGTGAGCGGTTTGATTCTCAGGCCCAGCAAGCTACATGTCGAGGTGTCCTTGGACAAGACACCGAAACCCCGTAGTAGCGCTGACACAGGTCTTCTAGCAGCTGTCCAAACAACAATTTCCCCAAGGGGATCAATAAAGTATTCATTATTATTATTATTAATAGCTAAGTTTACAGCTGAGCTCTGGGAACACAGCAGCATCACTAAAACAAAGTCCACTTGGTAGGAAGCGTGCGGTGAGTGATCATGTCCTTATGAACCTGGCTGTGTGCAGGTATTCTCACGCTAAAGCAGGAAAGGACCGTCCCCAAACTAAAATTTAAAGGTTCTTGTTAGTCTTCAACAGAAAAGATGATAAGGTATATTTAACCTTTAACCACAGACAACATACCTGTACATGTTATCAGTGAGTTTCTCTGTCACAGTTTTCTTTTTGTTTGTCATGTTGAGCAATAAAAGCAGCTGCTGGTGTTTCTTTGACTCCAGCTGTAACACTAACTAACTCATTCCTCTGTGTGTGCGTGCGTGTGCGTGCGTGCGTGCATGTTCAGACATATGAGGCCACGTTCATCCGCAAGATCAAGCACAAACATGCGCTGGCTCGACGCCACTTCAGCCAGATCCCCATCATGGCCGAGTTTCTGGACTCTCAGCCGGCTGCTGCCCTCGGCAACCAGCTTGTCTCCAAGTCCATGACCATGGCAACAGGCCAGCACGCCGCCGACACCACACCGGCCTCACCTCATTAAGAAACAGCCTGTGGTTTTCTTACATCTGCCGCAGTTTCCTCATTCTCTTTTATTGTCTGTTGCTTTCTAAAACAAAATAAAGGCCATGATGACTTTGGTCCTAGTTTTTTGCTCACTGTCTTGAAATGGTTCCCCTAAGCTCCTGCCCCACGTGCCAGTGAGCTGAGTTATGGCTGAAACACACAGGGACTAAACATCAACCCACATTCATCCACTGGCTCCAGAGGCTACCTAAACAAATCACATCTTTACAGTTTTATATAGTTCTATTTGATTATCATTCAGAATGTCGACTTTTAAAATCCAGCCATACATGTTGACAGTGGACAAGACGACCTCGCCAACAAACATGACCAGACATCACTTTACTGTTGACAGAGTCGCTCATTTGTATGCAGTAAATCACAGTATAGTATGACTACTGTTACATCTGCTATACAACACTACTGAAGCAGAGAAACTTACTGAGGTCTGTATGTACCCAACACATGAGTTTGGCATTGTTTAGTATGGATGCTCATCACAACAGTGAAGGTACGACTAAAATGAAAAAACAAAACATATGGCCCCTTTACATGGGAAAAACAAAGACATCATTGAGAAGATTTATTAAGAAATGTATTTATTTATTTTCTTAAGTTGTGTTAGATGTAGTTTTAACCGTACTCCCAATCAGAACTCCCCTTTTTTGGAAACCACTGGTCTAAATGACTGAATGATGATCTTACCTCACTGTATCTAAAATAATTTGCCCTAGAGTAGCATAACTTCAAGCAGCTACAACAATACATACACACTGATGCAATAATTTGTACTTTTAATACATCAATTGTAGGATGCTGATAGTAGTATTACTTATATAGTAATTTTACTTAAATGCTTTGACATTCTTATTAACTGATTAAAACAAAGCACTGTAAATGTCTGTCCTTATTCTGTAGGGTCACTCAAACCTCTGTGTATTTCTGTCTTTTCTCTGAAATATTCAAGGAACCCAGTCAAAATCCATGATTAAAATATTTCCATCTTGGCCCAAATCCATCTCCTGTTCTGTTCAGTGAAAATAATTCTCCTGCATTTTCATAATCACAGGCATTAACCAAGGATCAAAGGTCGTGAATGGAGTTAACAACTGTTTAACGACCCACTCAGAACTTTAAAGACAAGAAGTTAAAGGATACCAGATATTCTAGGAATGGAATTCATGTTCACTCTTCCTGTTTCTGCGAAGAGGCAGTGTATCTCTCCAGGTTATCTCTCTTCATGTGACGTCTAATGAGCGGTAAAGCCCATTAACGGAGGTTTTAATAGCAGCAATGTTTGCAGATGCTTTCACATCCAGAGAGAACCTAAGGGGGGAACCAAGGCAGTGAGGTAAGGTGATCCAATTATAAGGAGATGGTACTCTGTGTCTGTTTACACTTCCCACCCAATAGTATTGTCTTCATGTAATGAAGTTAAATATTTTAACAGATCTCATGAAGTGCTCACGCATGTTCTGCATGAATAAATTAAAGAATATAAGGAAAAGGCTTATAATTATTAAAAATGAAAGCTAATATTTTTGTAATTCCTACACGTAAATATTCATATCTTGAGAGAATTCATCTGCTTTGGTATTTTGTTTCATACATTTCTAAATAAATTGTTTATAATTCAGTTGAAGTGAAAAGTGTGCCAAACCGTACTTGCTGACCTTTTGTTAAATTTTAGTCAAAATAAAAAAGTATGCTGACATCAGGGCACACCTGATGTCTGTGAGAAAATTTCCAAGACTTCCAGCTTTAAATATAATGAAAAGTAACCTTTGATTTTCTTTTTCTTATAGTGTAAGAAACCAACTTACTTTTTTTTAAAAGGAAATTACACATTGTGACCTCTCTTGAATTCTTTGTCACCTAGCATTAGAGACAGCAACCCCTGATTTGTTTCTTTATCATACAGGAGAAAACCCCTAAAAATACTATCAGTTTTAAAGTGGTTTTACTTTGTGAAAATATCCCATATTACGATCAGCTTTTCACACAACTTGTGCTTGATTCTTACTGCACTCTGGGAAATTCGGCATAAGAAGTTCAATTGAGTCAAGCATCTGTAGTGTAGTAACTCAAAAATGAAGGAAGGAAACACAGGAATTCTGCTACAATTATTGCTAAATACATTTATATTGGGTGTAGTTCTAATAAATAATTCTAATGCATCTAGATATTAATATATGCAGACTGGACTCACTGAACTTTGTCTTTATTTTAGTGGTGATTCAAAGAATGCCAAGTTAACATTCCACCAACAACAACAGTGACACCTGATGTGCTTCTTTCTCATCCTCTCTTAGTGTTTCCTGTTTTCAGTATAAAAACAAGGACACAAAGTTCACCAAGTGCAAGTGTAAATGAAGGTAAATGAAACACCAGTATCTACTACAGATTTGCTTCTGCAGTAGACGTGTGTTTCTCAGTACTCAGTCACAAATATTCCTATAAAATTTGACAGTTTTAAGTTTGGCATTGCTTTATACAAATACCACACATTCTTCAAGTCACTTTGTACTACACAGTCGTGTACAAGTTTCAGTTATTTTAACACAATGTCCATCGTAAGTTTGCCACCGTCTGCTGTCATTGCTACCATCCTTCCTTATTTTGTCATAGCAGATTACACCCAGTAACACATTTCAGGGAGCTCAGGTAAAGTAACAAAATCCACCTTTACAGTCAATCACTCAAAATCAAATATTAACTGACACAGACTTTGACCAGAGCACAGAAGTAGGCTAAAGTGCGAAATTAAAGGTATGTCACATTATTATCTTGGCTTTGTGTGGGTACACAGATAATCATCAGTGATTAGTGAGAAGGTTTCATGTCTTGTGCTGTGGACATTTCTTCTACATTAACTCTAAGAACTGAAGGAAGAATTCAGTGTGTCAGTGTCTTCTCACCTGTATCTCCCAAACCTTTTCTACTAATACTCAAATGTACCAAAAGACCCACCGTCACAAGACATCAATGAGAAAACCGTGCGTTCAGGTGACAGTCACAGTCCCTATCTCCTGAAACAACAAATCCTTTTAGGGGGTAATGATGTTAAGCATTCTATTAAACAATGTGCTTCATGTGACTCCTTTGATAATCCCATTTTAGTTGACTGAACACACAATAACCCCCTGATACTAATGTCTATGACCCAATATCTTCTGATCCCTCACATTTGCCCACCTACAATCTCCAGCACTTCAGTGTGAGCTGAGAAGGAGGTCAGCCTGACACTGCATTCCAGCCACCTCAACAACTTGTCAATCATCAGCCGTAAAGTGTCTCAGCTGTGGGATTACTACAGGAACCAGCAGGAGAAGAAAAGGGAAAGAAGGCAACAAGAAGAAGAAAGAAAGGTTTAAAAAAAGAAAAGAAAATGCTGAAGAAACTGAGAAGAGGATTGTGGAACTATCACACCGTCGGCCTGGTCATTCTTCCGCCTCTGCTGCTGCTTCCTCTTCCTGTTGTCATTGGGACGCCGGTGAGTCTCCTTTATTATACATGGCAACACCAGACTGGTGCAGAGGGCAACAATAATAATTAAAGAGATGAAAGAACTTTGCAATACCTTGTCATTTCTTTAACAGTGTCACTGAGTTCATCTTGTTGCCACTGCACACACTCACTACAATATCATCTCTGCATTGTACCAGTTGCAATCACTGGTCAATTGGAAGTGTGAGAGGAACTATATCATCCCTTTTCATTTCTTTTTTAAATCTGCACCAATTTTTTATTTAATTAACAGTAAATTTATTGTACAATGTGAAACCTGTATGGTCCTTGAAATGATCAACCCACAGTTCATTTTATCCACCGCTGTAGCTTTTCTGAATTTTACAGCACATTTAGTTTATTGTTAATTCTTAATATTTCCAGCAGATACAGACATCTGTTTTTAGCAAACAATTTCTTAGAAATCTGCTAGAAATTAATAAAAAGAATTATGCAAAGACAGAAGCTGTTAGTTTTCCCTGTTTTCTCCAACACCATCTAGTGGACATTATCAGAACTGCAGCTGCAGACATAAGCACTGACTTTAACACTTAAGTGGCAGCTATTGTCTGAATTTGTACTTTTGTGTCAAAGTGATTTGCACTTTTGTTTTTATTTACATATAAGTGGTGTACTACTTGTGTCTTGTCACTATAGGAGGCAAAATGTGCCTTTGTGTTGCTGATGATGGCGACATACTGGGTAACAGAAGTGATTCCTCTGTCCATGACCGCCATGCTGCCCGCCATCCTCTTCCCCATGTTTGGCATCATGAAGTCCTCGGGTGTGAGTTCATCCGACCAAATTATTCTTCAACTTAAAACAGCTATAATCAATATTTTCAGAATGACAAAAAATCAAATGTAGAAACGATGTGACAATGTGAAAGGTGTCACATGCAGAGATTAAGCTGCAGAAAAGTATAACCTGAATCCCCTTTACAGAGCTTTATCGTGAGTTCCAGCTCATTGCTGAACTGTTTGACCCACAATTGTTTCTGTTTTTGTGTGCGCTCACTGCTCATTATTGCATAGAGTACATATGAGACATATTTCTCTGTGGAGCAGGTAGAGACCATAAACTGAGCTAAAAGAAAATGAATATTGCACCAACATTTGCCAAGTACCCAGAAAAGCCAGTCCAAATGAATGTTAATGTTTCTTCATAACTGCTGGGTATGTAAATAAGCAATGGTTTGCTAGAAAGTTTAATAAATAAAAGGCAAGAAAATCACTTCCATGAAAAAAAAGGTTGTACTTGCTAGTCTAAATTCTTCCTCATGGCCTTTTGTACTAATGAAGAACAATGAAACTTGTAATTAGTCCAGATTCATTGCTAACTAAAATCAGTTTACTGACAATATTTGCTAAAATATTCACTGTATTATTCTTTTGTACAGAACAGAACTGTAGGTAAAAAGTTAGCTAACTGGGCAACATCCGTTTTATGCTGAGCTCATATCCGGTCAACAAAGTGGGAAGGATGGGAATAGTTCCAATAAGAATGATCTGGGAGTACTGATGCAGTAGTGCAAGTTTGTGGTTGTAGATAATGTTGCTGCTGTACATTAGTACCTTAGCCAACTTGCTAGGCTATTATCATGTTAGCTACATACTTCCATATTTCAGTTTGGTACAATATAAATTCAAGTGAAATTAGGTTAAAGAAGCTTCATATACCTTTTAAATATAGTAATCATTTGTTATTATTTGTTTAAATGGTATAACGTAACCCTGACACTAACTTTAACAATCATAAAATAACTAGCTACTTTGAAACAACCAGAGTGCATTTTCCCAGACTTTCATTTTGATCACTGAATCTACATTTTTTTATTATTACTATCTCTCTGTCTCTATTTCCTCTCCAGGTGGCAAAGGAGTACTTTAAAGACTTCCACTTCCTACTGGTGGGCATCATCTGTCTCGCCACATCCATCGAGAAGTGGGGTCTCCACCGCAGGATCGCCCTGAGACTTGTCACCATGGTGGGAGTGAACCCGGCATGGTGAGCACCACCTTTCCATTTTGGCCTTCTGTTTACACCTGGCCAGTGTGGGTGGGTAGTAAAGTAAATGTTACAGTGTGGAGATCAAGATGAAGACTGGAGTTTGTGGATGTCTGTGCCATTGTTTCCAGGTTGATTTTGGGCTTCATGTCCGGCTGCGCCTTCCTCTCCATGTGGGTCCAAAACACCTCGGCTGTTACGATGGTGATGCCCATTGTGGAGGCAGTTCTCCAGCAGATCCTAAGAGCCAAGGTGGAATGTGCCGGAGAACACAACCCCAACCTGCAGCTGGATGGTACCTGGATATGTAGTTCATTGTTGTTGATATATTGTCTCATGTATGAGAGCGTTCATTGGCAATCAACGAACGATGTTTTGTGGTCCCTGCAAAACACAGCAAAGCAATGGTCACACGATGGTGGAACAAGCTGCCTAACCCTGCTCACTCAGCATCAGCCGTTAGAAAAGAAATACACTTAAAGTGAATTAATATGTTGCCCTAAATTTAATAAACAAAGTAAAAAGGAAGTTAAAGTGCCTGGCCAAGAAACCAGCTTCCAGATACACATAAAGTTGATGACGAACAGTCAGTAATGATACAAAATTCCATCAAACTCACACAAAGTTCTGTAGAGTGAGGGAAAAGAAAAGATTGTAATCATCACTGTTAGCTTCACACTGGGACTAAAGCATCCCAAGCACACACAGAAGCAATTTTCTGCCATTTTCTGTTAATCACTATGCAATTAAATCCACCTCCTCCGATGGAAGTTAACTACAGTCTGTTATTTTTGCAGAAAGTGATGACCATGTTGAAAAGATTAAAGAAATCATGAGGTATGTGACAGATTCTGTCATGTTTGCTGTTGTCACTTCTGTTGCCTTCACTGTCCATCTGGGTTCTCATGGTCTATCGAGTACAAATGAATACTGCTTTCCACTGTTTCTCAGTGACAAGAAGAATCCAGATGGTCCTGAAGAAACCTTCACTTGTGTTCAGATCCAGCCAGTGTCACAGCCTGTTGCAATTCAGGTACAAAAACCACTAAACAGCTGTTAGTAACAACTGCTAACGGTAGTTCTGCTTTTTGAAATTTTACTACAACTTGTGATACTACTGTAATTTTTGTCTCTGCTGTTATTGCTTTTACTAGTACTACTGTTGTTGGTACTACTACTGCTGATTTAACAACTCAACTACTGCAGTGCTATTAGTGCTACTATTATTACTGCTGCTGATATTACTGGTACTATTACGGCTAACACTGCTGTTGCTGAGTTACTACTTCTGCTATTGATACCAGTACTGCCACTGCTAATGCTACTGCTACTGCTATGGATACTGCAGATACTAATCCTACCACTAGTATCTACAACTGCGATTGTTACTACTATAGTGGCTATCTTTGATTACTGTTTTAGCTTTTTGGTTGCCTCCATAGTTGGTCTGTATTTTTGACCCGTTTCTATTAATTACATATCCACTGTGCATCCATTTCAAAGTAACAGGGTACTCATAGATCCACTCAGTCAGATGATTAAGTAACGTTTTACTTTACTTAATTTTCAAAGGGAACATGAACAATCCTCCTTTTACACGGTAGAAATGTATCTTGTAAAGAAAACAAAAAAAAAATATATATATATATATAAATATATATTGTCCGTAATCGAACAAACGGTCAAAAAGGCTGTGTTGAGCCAAACTATTGCCAAAAGTAATAACTGTGTACAACATATTATAGAGACACCTGGTTGTTACAACTACTGCTGCTACTACTATTACTACTACTCCTTTAGTGCCGCTATAACTACTACCACAACCACTGCTTGTGTGAGTAGTACATCTGTATTTCTACTGCTGCCACCAGTAGCCACTGGTAGCTGTTTTTAATGGGTATTTTATTCCTTCGTGTTGTCTTGCAGTGCCTGCCTGCAGCTCCCAGCAGGTGTAACCGGGACCTGATGATGTGTAAAGCCATGTGCATTGGCATCGCCTATTCCTCCAGCATTGGAGGCATCACCACCCTGCCAGGAACATCTCCCAACCTCATCTTCTCTGAGTATCTACACCAGTGAGTAGCTCTCTAGGCATGCTGAGTGTGTAAAAATGAGACACAATAAAAAGGAAAGGAATGACAAAATCCTGTGAAGGCATTTGAAACTGTGTACAACGTGAATTAGAATCTGAATCTGTTAAATGGTTGGTGTTTTCAAAATATCAAGCTGTAAAACTTAATTCACTCTGTTGAATTAACAACCAAACACCGAAGGATTCAAAGATTCTGTGTGGATTTAGAAAATGCAAAATCAGACTCAAACACTGTCTCTATGTACAGGATGTACCCAAACTGCAACAGCATTAACTTCGGAAACTGGCTCCTGTTGTGTCTCCCAATCAGTATTATCATGCTGCTGCTGACATGGATATGGCTGTACTGGCTCTTCATTGGCTCAGAGTGAGTATCGAAACACCGTCTGCTCCACTAATCACCCATATCTTCTGTCTTTACATAATTAAATAATTGCTTCTTATCTCACTTGTATAACCAACTTTATCTTTTTTATTGTCATTTGTTTTCTCCCTTTGTCCCTTTATCTCACATGCATTGGTTCATTAATATGAATATTATCAGACATAATGATAAATCACACAGCCAATTTCATAAACATATGTTTATGTTTGTGTATGTGGAGATACACTGCAGGTCAAGGCCACAATGAATCTAGTACACAGCAGCTGGTGTGAGGGAAGATTTAAAACTAGTTTTACAGTTACCAGGTTTAATTTTAAACCCTTATTAATGGTGTATTCTTTTCTCAACCTCTTAAACACAACTTTTTAAGTCACTTTACCCTTACAGTTGAGGGGGTTTAATGACAAACTTTATTGATCCACTTGGGGAAATTCGTAATCTGTCCAAGGTTTTGTTATGTTTTTGCTTTTGGTAATGTAAAGACAAAAGACCTTCAAACAGAAAACTTCTGCTAAGTGAAATATAAACACCACAAAACATAATCCAGCAATTAACATCCTCAGTTAATTAGATTTTCCAGTTGAGTTTTACTTTAAAGAATAAACTTTAAACCTTTTAAGAATAAAATAATATCCAATGACACAGTTTCGAACTGACGAATGTTCAATATAATCTCTTACCTCTATGATACCTGCTTTCATTTCAACACAATCTGAAGGTGAGACATGAGTATAACACTAATATTAGCATTAGCAGTATGATGGTGTCAGACAGGTTAATGACGATCGTTGCTGTCCACACATGCTCAGTGATCTCGTCATTAGCCACAAGCTCTCAGTGTACTTCGTAACCTTTCACAGTCAATCATTTAGGTCACACTGAGCATTTCTCTGTCACCCACCATTAATGTGGTCTGCCCGGTCTCATACACACAGCTTCAGCTTCATGTGCCGACGTGGAGGAGAGCAGTCTGCAAAAGAGAAGGCAGCAAAAAAAGTATTAGACGACGAGTACAAGTCGCTGGGACTAATGAGGTGATCATTCATTCATACATTAATTTATTCAGTCACTTCAGTGATTCGTTCAATCATGCACATGTTCCTGTTCTATTTAGTCTATTTAGTCCTATTTAGTTATCTGTTCATTGATTCATGCATTCACTCATAGTTGAAGTTATATCTTCACTCATTAAATTTATAGCTTAATTCGTTCATTTATCTGTTTATATGGTTATATGTTCATTCATTCATTTATTCTGTAAGTCATTTACTAAGTCTTGTTTTTGTTTCCTTATTCCTTTATTTTAATGCTTTGATCCATCATTCTCTCACACTGATTCTATAATTTACTTATTCATCCATTTACACATCTTTTCAGTTGCTCATCCACCCACTCACGATCAGTTCATTCATCCATTCTGTTATCTATTTATTACTAATCTATTCATTCATTCATTCATTCCCTGCCTCCAGTTCTCAGGAGATCTTCACTGGGGTGGTTTTTGTGGTCATGGTGTTGTTGTGGTTGACCAGATCTCCAGGTTTCATGCCAGGTTGGGCTGCACTTTTCCCTAAGTGAGTCACCTTCATTCATTAACACAGTCCTGCTGCCTGAGCTACTCAGCGGACCAAATGTTGATTAATCCACTGCTGAAAATAGACACCAACAAATGCACAATTTCCACTTGATTGAATAACATTTGGTAAAACTATTGTGGCCATCTGTTTAATGAAATTACTGAGTTTTTCTAAAAAAAAAAGAAAAAAAAAGTAATCTGTCTGTAAGCTGTTTTTATGTCTTCAGTTTGGGACAATACTTGGGACTGAGAGCAACAGACAGGAAAAGAAAGTCAGAAAAACCTGCAAGAAAAACATGCCATTTGGTCTTTTCATTAGAGTAGTTGACTGTAAGAGAAATATACAACAACATCAGACATTCTTTTGGAAACACCCACAATAAATATTCAGTCCAACGGCAATAAAACACAGAGGAATTGATCTATTTTTTCTTTTCCTGTCTTGAACAGTCAGTCGGGCTACATCACTGATGCCACTGTGGCTGTGCTTCTGGGTTTGCTCTTCTTTATCGTACCTGCCTATGGACCCTCCAGAAAATATGGTATTTGACAGTTGTAGTTATAGTTACTAGGTATAACTAAGGACTACTGTCCTGCTTGTTTTCCAGCTATCCCTGTCCAACCCACTGCTGTTACCTGGATCAGGTGTGTTCAGTCAATCCCCTACTTCGTCCTTATGTGAGATAGTATCTTCCAGTTTCTGATTGACAGAACACACCTAATCCAGGTAAGCAGTGGTGAGTCGAACAGAGATAGTTGGAAAACAAGCAAGAAAATGGTGCTTAAGGAGCGTGGGTTCCCCACCCCTGATATAATGCATTTACTGTAGTTTCGTTTATTCAATAATAAAGTAATGCCAATTACTGTCAACACATACATATATACATACACATATTTCTACTGATATAGCATAGCTTTTAACTTATTTTGTTGTTTCTATGATCTGAGCTAGTGGGAGTATGTAGTACTCAGTTATTCAGCAGAAGTGGCCCTAAAATTCAGCCTTGGGGAACTCCACATGACAGAGTCCCTGTGCCATATGCAATGAACTTGCAACTTTGTTTTTATTGCTTGGCCTCTCTTCTACATAATAAACAGCCTTACTGTGTCTACTTATGTCTGATTCACATAGTAATTCTGTCTGTGTAAATGGAAGATATTTTTGTAAAGACATAATTTTTATCTCTCTTCCTCCAGAGGCCATGATCTCCTGGACGGAGTTCCAGGCCTCAATGCCGTGGAAAGTTGCTCTGCTCGTTGGTGGAGGATTTGCTCTTGCTGAAGGCACAAAGGTGTGTTAAACATTAATGTCATACCTCCACTGTAGGTTAATGCTTTGAATGAATAGCTTTACATTTTTGGAAGAAGATCAGTTGCTTTTTCATTCTTGTACACGAAACATAGTTACTGTACAGCCAGCAGCTGGTTAACTTAGCTTAACACAGAAACTGAAAATAGTTGAAAATAGATAACCTGTCACTGTCCAAAGCTAACAACATTCACTTAATAACACAAATAGCTGCACATAACGTCTGTAAAACTACAACTCATTCTTTTTCCTTCTGGTTTTTAATACATGGATTAAAGATTTTATGGGCACTTCCAAGGACTTCTCTATGTGGGCTAAGTTTAAGATCATAATTTACAAACTCAATAGGCAGAATAAAGACAGGAATGACACTAGTTCATATAAATCTCACTCTGTAATAATATTTTTTGAATAAGATACTTAATAGACAGTAATGAGTTTTTAATGCACTTCTGCTGAGCTACTGTAGGTTGTGGTTAAACCCACAGCAATGTTCCTTTTGCTCTGGATAATAAACAGAACACTATTCAGACTATTTTTTGTAAAACATGTTTTTTAACAATTGTTGACTGGTGTTTTGTGGATGTTTCTAAAAAAAAGATGTTGCTGACGTTTTTAAATGTCATATTTTAACACTTTGAGCAGCATAGAACAGGATTTTTTTCTTTTCTTTTTGGGAGAACTGACTCTTTATCATCTTAAACCAGGGACAAAACTGGTTCAAAGCCTGCTTGCTGATTCATCACTCATTTTGAAGTGTGTGTGCATGTCTGCAGGAATCTGGCCTGTCTTTGTGGGTGGCCGAGCTGCTGACACCTCTGGGTGAACTGCCAGTATTGGCCACGATCAGCATTGCCTGCATCATCGTCACCACAGTAACGGAGGTGGCCAGCAACGCCGCCACCGCCACCATCTTCCTCCCCATCCTATCTCCTCTGGTAGGTTTTCCCAGCATTATTGCACCAACCCTCTGCTCGACACAAATGACAGTCAATGTTGACCCTTGACCCTGATTTCTAAAGGCGACTTGAAGCCAAATGATAAAAACTACTTTGCAAATTCACTGCATGTGGCACTAGACGACAAATAAAATCATATTCATAATTTATGTCTGCTCGCAATGTGTTACTTTTTACAACTAGAGCCTAATAAATGTATAAAATCATTCTTTATCTGTGGATCACTGTGCTGCTGTGTGGCTTTTACAGTCCCTTTATAAGCTCCCAGTGATCATTCTATGAGTCCAAAGTTCCGCTTACTGTGTGACCTGTAACTTTACAGCTGATTGTTGGTTAGCTAAATCAGAAAATGCCCATTGAGTCCAACAGGTGTTGATGTATTTTGCTGAATCTGTGCACACGATATGCTCTTGTACACATCTTGTCACGGTTACCACTTTACTGCCAGTTTTATTTTGAAACTCTGCTCACTTCCGGTCATCTCCACCCTCACCCTGTCTTGCTTACTTAGTAATCAGTCTGATCAGTTTCACCTGTGCCTTATGCTTTATAAGCTGCTTCTCCAACACTCACTCTCCACCAGATTGTCTGCTCTGATCTCTCAGATACGACTCTCCAGCCTTTGTCCTTGCTTCAGATGTTTTCGCCGGTTCCCGATTTCAGCCTGCTTCCTGACTCTGCCCGTTCGCCGTCAGCTCTGTAAGCCTGCCTCTGCTTTATTTTGACTCTGACCTGTATTCAGTCATCGGATCTGCTCTCTGCCCTCGCCCTTATCTTCCTCTCTGCTGTGAGCACGGTTCTGAAGAGGAGTGTTGGATGTGTGTGTGAACTGTTGCTGAAGAGGATTGTTTTTGTGTGAACCAGCTCCGAAGATTCAGTTACTGTTTGAGGCTCTGTCATTAAAGCTTTTGGCGTTTTCACGATTTACCTCGTTCGATCTCACCCGCCTGGCTCCGTCTGCAGTTTTTGCTTCTCCCCAGTCTCCCCCAGAGAAACCACCCTCCCTCGCTGTTCACCGCGCCTCGACCACATGGGGAACGCCGACTGTGGGGGCCCCCATCTTGTTCTCACGTCATCGGCTGCCATCTTGGCAACCTCTACCACCGCCTGCTCAAGGTCTCAATGCGACGAGCTCTACTCACCTCACTGGATTCCTCCAATACCTGCTTTCTCTCTCCGATGATGCTAGTAAGATCATTTGACTCAGCTGCACTGATTTATAATCCTGTTTCCTATCACCACTTCCTATCACCCTCCTGTCTTCTCCAGGCCTGGACGGGCGCCGCCTGTGGGTTTGAGAATAGTAACACGGTTCTTCGAGGCCTCTACCATCAGTCCCCTCACTCTCTTTGCCACCTACGTTTTATTGAAACATCTTAAAACTTACCTCTCTGTGTCCGGTATTCTCTGGGTCCATATCCCCATCCTCACACATCTGCATTCATCCTTCAGCTTTTGTAAGCAGTAGAATCATCATTAAATGTCAGTTCCATTGGCAGCGATGCGATTCCAAGCCATAACAGCCATAACAAACCAGCACAATGTTTGATAGATGACGTGGTAGGCTTTGGTTTGTTTTGGTTCTTCTGGATCTGGCTTGGCAAAATCTGATGAAAAGGGTTTCTCCCCATAGGGACACTAGAGTTTGAAGTTCTTGTCTGATGTGTCTTTCTTCAGGCGGAGGCAATCCACGTCAACCCGCTGTACGTCCTGATCCCCACCACCCTGTGCACATCCTTCTCTTTCCTGCTGCCCGTGTCCAACCCTCCCAATGCTGTCGTCTTTGCCTATGGACACATCACCATCATGGACATGGTGAGTCCTGTAATACACACAGAAGCTGGATTATTAACAAAAATCTCTATATTAAATCTACTCTGGCTGCAAACCACCAAAGCATATCAGCCCATGTCCTTGGTGGACAGGCGGTCAGCACAGTCCAGCACAGTTTTAAGGGGCTGAGACCTGTCAGAGTACCCATGCTAAACTACAGGATTGGTGGTTTGACTCCCACTTCCTCTTAGCCGCATGTCAATGCTTCCCTGGACAACACACTGACTCCTGAATAACCCTAAATTATTATTAACTCCTGTGTCTGATTGTTACTGCAGGTGAAGGCAGGGCTTGGTGTTAATGTGATTGGCGTCCTTGCCATCCTGTTGGCCATTGCAACGTGGGGAGTCCCACTCTTCTCTCTGGACACGTATCCTGACTGGGCGCCAGTCCTTCCCGGGTTCAACTCCACAACACCTTGATGACTGCCTATGCTGGCATAGTTTTCATTGTGAGGCTAAGGGACCTCTAGGGACGTGTTCAGGGGAGCAGGTTAATTTTTACCTGAAATCTGAGAGGATGAATGTGTTCTGCTCCAAACTGTATTGTGTGCATCTAAAGCCTGATATAGCTAATGCCCCTGTGCCACAGAGCTCCATTATCAAGAAACTGTGAAAAACACATCACAATTAAAATCACACTCACTTGACATGTTTCATCGTTACAATAAACACACATAGTTAATATACAGCAGATTCATAAATCATCCTGCTGATGGATTATTCCGCCCCTGAAAATAGTCCCCATTAAATGCACCATTTGATTCTGTTTAAATAACATTTATTAAAGCCAAAGCGATGAGACACAAGAAACTACTGACAACTAAAAAACAACACAAAACAGTAGACACATTCAGTAGGAAGCAACAGGCTTGAAGTTGAGAGCCACAGACAGGCTAGAGCTGCACTAACACATTCTTGGTTTAAGTTTGTTTTTTATGTGGGAGTCCTTTACAATAAGAAAGCAACAGACTTATACTTAAACCATTCATCAAACATCTTGAGAAAATGAAAAATAGTTTGTGTCTAGGGCTGTCACAAATAAAAAAAAGTAATTTCCAATCATGTGTTCACAGTACAACTGTGCTTGTCCTCAGTGCAGCTAAACACCATCTCTACTTATTTGCCTCTTGATCATTATTTCCTGAATAAGAGATTAACCCCTCTCTGGACAGCCACCATGAGAGATTTACTGTGCATAAATTCAGTCAGATTGAATTTATTTGTATGAGTGAACATCACTCAACACATCAGTCAGCAACTAATGGTGAATATACTTGACTTTTACTTAACTTTATTTGACAGGGACGTCGCACATTAATTAACTGTAACTAAAAGGCTCATTTTCATCTGCTGCCCCGGACAGGTCTTATAATATAAGTATGAGGTTAAACTTACAGGATTGTTAACATCAGTCTGATGATATCTAAAGTTATTCTACAAAATAACTTTAATATAACTAAAAAAGATTGAGTATTGAATAAAAACTATACACTCATCTGGGAACAAAATCCTGTGTGACCAACATATTTTAAAGTTATTAATTCTAATTTATTCCTATGTAATTATTTGAAAAGCCCAAACACTCACTATTATCTGGGGCTGAAGGCATGACAAAGGGGTCACTGGTTGTCTACAACTTGCCTTAAGCCAGAAGAAAAATTCTGTTTCGCAAGCATGACAATAATTCCACAAAACAAACGGTGCTTTCAGGTTCATTCCTTGCTTTTGCATTAAACCAAATGATATTTTTATGGGTCAACAATGTAATGGGAAACATGTCGATTGTGGAGATATGTCACATACCCCAGAGTCTTTTAGCCTCTTTTAGAACCTAGTTTTGGTTTTACTGCATTCATCACCTGATAAATTTGTTTTTAGTGCGCAGGCGTGAGCCTTGCAGCAGGCTGTTTCGCAGTCTCTCTCTTTGTGATGTCTTTTTCTTAAACTTTCTT
>JAUMHL010000027.1:24114102-24127346 GCA_032362345.1 Sandelia bainsii
CCATGCATTTGTTACTTCTAGACTGGACTACTGTAATTCATTACTGATAGGATGTCCCAATAACTCACTCAAAAGCCGAACCGCCGCCCACCCTGAGCCTGGTTCTTCTGGAGGTTTCTTCCGTTAAAGGGAGTTTTTCCTCTCCACTGTTGCCTAGTGCTTGCTCGAGTGGGCTTGTTAGGTTTTCTACAAATATTATGTAAATATATATTTTGTGTAAGGTCCTAAACCTTACACTGTAAAGTGCCTTGAGATGACTTATGTTGTGATGTGTTTGTTTATTTGAAATAAAGTTGAATTGAATAGACTGAACTGAAAGTAAAAGATCATTAATTAAAAGCTGAATTTGTTGTACAGTCCTCTACTTCCTGTGTGTCCACAGCACTGCACACGTGCGCGTCCAGCTGTGTGTTTGTTTCAAATCCACCAGAGAAACACTGACCTCTAGTGGCTGCAGTGTCATTAATGGAAATAGATTATTAGTGGAGGACAGTAGCTTTTATAAATATCTAAATCACCATCCAGTGCAGTCATCATAAAGTTTATAATATTCAGTTATTGTTGAAACAGTTTCAGAGAGGTGTTGATTCAACTTTTTATTGTTTTTTATCCTTTACTGTAGCTGTAGTTTGTGTTGATGTTGAATTATGCGGCTCATATTTACAAGTCTATAATAAATTATTAGAATAAGCATCTCTGATAATTTCTCCATTAAGGAAAAGAGAAGGAAAGGGAACACACGTATTAACATACATACATATGGTTCACCTGGAGGATTCCTAATCAGTCATATTTCTATATTTATTTGATATTTCACTTTTATTAATATTCTTTTCCTTTTATTTTTTATTTTTACTGTGAATCGTTCTTTTTTTATTTCTTTATTTTTTCCAGCTCTTTTCTGCCAGTTAAAACATGGGTTCCTTTCAAGTCAAAGATCGTCTTTATAAGAGGATGTATCACACACTGGGTAAAACCTGCAGCAGCTGTGTGCTCTGCAGAGGCGTCATGAACTTCACCAGAAAAAAATGTTGTGAGTCACAGTCTTGGAGAAGTGAGACAGTCATTAATGAATACTTTATTGATCCCCTTGGGGAAATGATTATGAGCCCAAAATGTAAAACACAGAGGATACGAGAAACACAGAGGTTTTATTGTCATGTGCAGTGCTTCAGTAGCTACTTTTATCCAAAGAGCTGTACTTGAGCTGTCCACAGTTTTAAGACACATAAGCATATAATTATAATACTTTACTAAAGTTAAACTGTACTAGTATTTCTAGTAGCACCGTAGTACGAGTATTTCCATTTTATACTCTTTCCACATCTACAGTATATAGAAAAACATTTCCATACGCTGCCACGTAGCTTTAATTAACAGACTCCAGAATAGAACGAACCAATACATTATGATGAATTATAACAGTGTATAGCATTATTAGCCAATTAACCTGTTGCTCGTGTTTTTAGGCAACTGTTTCTTCCGTTTCTGGTCAGTTTGTTAAGTTCAAACCAGCTAATTTCACCAGAAAGTGAAAAACTGCTTTGAAGATTATACTTTTAAAACACAAGGATTAGATTTTAATTTTAATTTAAAGTTTCCTCCTGTTTTCATTTCCTGACAGAAACGAGCTTCTATCAACATTAAAGGAGACTCGCAGTGACTTTTGTGGTTCTACATAAAAAAGCAGAGTGAGCCCTCTTCTCTTTCGTTCTCTCATCTCTGGCTTGTAGCTACAGGTTGCTCACCTGTGTGCAGGAGCGCGCGAGCACCGTGCAGCGGCGGGCGCGCGCTGCCATTCCAACACATTCATCCCCGGGTGCGCGCGCGGTGACGGCCCCCAAATATTAACCGTGAAAACTCCGCCCCCCCTCCTCCTCCTCCACCCCGCAGAAAACCGACGGTCGTCGCAGGTCGCGTCTTCAAACACACCACCGACCGCAGCGGGTTGAGACCGTCGGTCGGTGAAGTGCAGCCGGTAACGCCACGTCGACTAAAACAAACAAACTACCGCTCTAACAGGTGTTGCTGTTTCTCCGTCGGTCTGAACCGGACTTTTAGCGCCGTGAACCATGCTGGACCCGTCCTCCAGCGAAGACACCGGCGGGGATTCCGACCCAGAAGTTGTCCAGGAGGCTCCGAAGAAGCCGGCTGCCTCCTCGGCGCGGAAACAGGGGAACAGCAGCAGCAGCAGCAGCAGCAGCAGTCGGGCGGGCGGCCAGCAGCGACAGCCCGCCGCACCTGGAGGCACCCCCGGCAAAGGTGCCAAAGACAGCGGCGCTACAGGTGAAGAGGAGGAGAGGAAGGAGCGAGAGCGGATCCAGAAGGAGGAAGAGGAGAGGAAGATTAAACTGCAGATTTATGTCTTCGTCCTGCGGTGCATAGCCTACCCGTTCAACGCCAAGCAGCCCACCGACATGGCCCGGCGGCAGCAGAAGGTGAGTCTGTGCCGCACACTGACACAACATGCACCTGTTGTGTGGGAAGGAGGAACCCGCTAGTGAACTTTCTTTGAAAATGTGTCCATTTAAAGCGAATTATGTTACCTGCCAAAATACTTACACCAAACAACAAATCTTATAGGTTATATATTGTTTTAGCGATTAATTCGGCTGATATTTTATCCACCATGAGTTATTTATTTAATGAAAATAGTTACTTTTCTGGTCGATTCTCCTTTTGCTTCCACGTTGTTGCTGTACCAAAACATGACGAGTAATATTCTTATTCAGCCATAAAAAATGTGTATATGTCCTTAAAAAGCGCTGCACGGAGGACAAAGTTAATGCCGAATACAACATATGCTTGATCATTTTAAATGTGAAGCTTTTCGGTGGTTTGTGTTGCGTGAGTGGGCTTTGTACGCCTGATGTCAATGATAAATCGAATGAAATCTAAAGGGAATCTGACATAGTAGTAAAGACATTGGAGGGAACTGAGCTTGTCAGGGTTTTGGTTCATACTCTGCAGTTTTTAAACTCACCTAAAATCAAAAACTATCCATGCAGCTCTCACCAAATTTCTTTATTTAATCTCATTTTAAAATCCACTTTGTCTGTAGTTAATGTAAACTCAGTGCAATCTGAGTTTGTTGCCTTTAAACTGGCACTTGTGGTTGCTCTGCAACAGTGATGTAGCTTCACTGGGGTTAATATGGGAGCTGCTGACTGAGACGCTGCAATCTATGAAGAAAAATCTGTCTATAATTGATGTAAGATATAAGGCTGACACAGCTCTGCGTTCAGTCTGAAGTGGTTCTTTTTCTTAATTTTTCCAAGACTTTCCCTTGGATGCATTTGCCTACAGCATGCACTGAAGTGCTGTCCTTGGCCACACCTCATTCGAGAGCCATTCAGCTGATTTGTTGAATAGCTTCTCTCACACCAGTTTATCCATGTTAGACTTAGATGAATGCATCTCGGCTGTGCTGGAGGGGAGCCTGGACCTGCGAGCAGAGAAGCCAGTTCTGAGCGAAGAACCCCCACCGTTCTGTCATCCCGCTGGGAAACTTGTTACTGAGCATCTCATGGTGTTTAATTTCAATATGCATACGAGGTGTTTCATTGAGTACGTACGTTTGTGTGAGTGATGAGTCTGCTCCGACAGAAGGCAGACGTGGGAGTTTATTTGTGCACAAGTGTAAGTTCAGAATATTAAACCCATGTCACATTAATGAGACAGAAACTTGAGATCCAAGTTGGAGAAATAAGCTGCTTTTTTATTTTTTCTCCAAATGATGCTGGAAGTACTGCTTCTCCCTGCACTGACTCATAAATAAACAGAATGTGAAGTCTGGAGAATGTGGCATTGATTTGTTGTTTTACAGTGGAATTACAGTTTCTCATGTTACTATACTCCCTGGTGGGAGACGGCGGTAGTCGCATATGTGTGTGGTTGGTTGCCAGTTTGAATCCCCTGACTCTTGCCCGGCTCTGGAAGCCTTCACGACTGAGAAATCAATAAAACACCCGGGATAACGGTTCATTGGCAGGCGTGGATTTATCTGCAAGAGGAAAAAGTCATGTTGAGTCCTCAGAGGGAGAAAATGATGCAATGGAAACTGTGGCAGGAAGCAGATCTGAGAACATTTCACACGGATTTGAAGAGAGATGCTCTGCTCTGGTTCATTGAATCAATATTTGTTCTGATATTGGTCTTATTAAGCACAACAGATACTGGCCAGATGTGACCACTGTCCACCTTACATTTCTCTTCTTCTTTGTCGATGTGCTGCAGTCTTAATATGTAGGTAGGTCTTTACTGTGAAACTGGAAATGTTGAGCATTTCTCTTTTTCTTTTTTTTAACCCTGATCCAAATCCACTCACGTTGGGTACCTGTTAATATCGAGTACTGATTACTTCATGCTGTCTCAGACTTGAACTATTCATACGTTCAGCTTTCAATTAGCGAACAATTCAGTTAAGAACCCAAACAATTGTGGATATTTGCATGTTCATGGTAATGACGTACACAGTCCTCGTGTTTATTTATATAGCGCCACATCACAACATAAGTCATCTCATTGCATTTTACAGTGTAAGGTTTAAGACCTAACATATAATATACAGTACATAGAAATATGTAGAAAACCCAACAGTCCCACTTGAGCAAGCACTAGGAGACAGTGAAGAGAAAAAAATTCCTTTAACAGAAGAAAACCTCCAG
This sequence comes from Sandelia bainsii, assembly GCA_032362345.1. Taxonomy (NCBI): domain Eukaryota; kingdom Metazoa; phylum Chordata; class Actinopteri; order Anabantiformes; family Anabantidae; genus Sandelia; species Sandelia bainsii. The sequence goes on from JAUMHL010000027.1 coordinate 24,118,770, forward strand.
CAGAACCAGGCTCAGGGTGGACCAACAGGCTGATACAGAAGAAATCCAGTAGAGAACAGTTAAAAAGAATCTGGATTTGATTGGGTTTGTTTAGCTGATATGATCTATCAAAATATGCATACGTAGAACCTAAACGCCCATATTAAAGACCATAAACAGGGAAGGACAAGGTAATATTAGAATGTCAGTTATCTCTTATTGATGGAGCTGTGAGTCATAAAATTCATATCAGAATTTGAAATACATGTCATACATTTCAGGGCAGAGAGTTGCTTCGTGTTGACACAGCCACAGCCAGCTGCACTGAAGTTAATGCTTGTGCTAAAGCTTTAGATGAACTGTAACTTTCTAAACTTAATGGTAGTGTTTAAATGCCACTATATAGACAAGGACATTCAAATACACATAGCCTGCGACCCTCAACAGGGTAAGAGGTAAAAACAATGGATGGATGAAAATACAGATGGCACTACCAGCTCATCGGTTTTCAGTTTTGATCGATTGGACCCTGATACAAATTTAAGACCAGACGTCAGTACCCATCCATAACAACAAAACTCCATTTCGTTCTCAATGAACCACATCGTTTAGTTGAATGAAACACTGCATTATGTAATTGCTTTTGTTACATATTTAACAAAGCTTGATAATTCATAAGAGCTGAGAAACAGTGATGTTACTCTTGCAAATGACCTTTTATTAATGGAACCAAACAGAAAGATCTCTCTTGCAAGAGAGACTTAAAATGACTTGTATACAAGATCATTATATGTACCACTGATTTAAAAACCACCACAAATACTATTAAAAATAAAAGCTAGTGAAGCTTTAAATCTGTCAGAGGAATGAGTGTCTCTAACTTTCCTTCCAGTAGTAAGGTGCGTAGAACTGGAAACCAGTCTTCCCCACTTTGGAGTTGGTATGAGGAACTTTTAAAGCCAGTTTCTCTGTGACCTGGTTTCATGACATTAAATATGTTGGCAGTTTAGAATGAAAAGCTTTACAGGTAAAGACACAGGAATGCTGATGCCTTCCAGTTGTTGGTGATGACCAACCCACCTTTTAATGTAACTCAGTGATGAGTATGAGAGTTGTCTGCAGTGGTGAATGTCATACAATGGGATATATTCACTGTCATGTAGCTTAGTTTGATAGATTACTGCATATGCACACAGGGAGTGTGCAGTGTTCTGGTCTAGTACAGGTGCATGTGGTCACTGAACCACACATTAAGTTAGTGTAGCTGCCTAAAGATGCAAGTTTGAAGTTGAAAAAGAAGAACTAAGAGGCCAGGAGAAAAAATACAGACACAACCGTCGTCACACTTAATTGTTAGACACAGATCATCCCAGCGTGCATGAAGCTAATCTGGATTTTTAAAAATTAGATGACACTCTAAAGGCGAACTAAATAGTTAAGGCAACTGTTTAATTTCTTACTTCTTTGTCACACCGGATAGTCAGACTAACCAGAATGAAGGTTTTTCTCCGGGTTGTGAGGAACTGAAGTAATAGAGGACTAATAATAACAGAAAAGTTGCAGGCTTCTTCAATCCCGTCAGTTTCCTGCTGGCCACCAAGGCTCCGGAGGAGGAGTTAATGATGCAAAGTGGTGCTTAGTGTCAGCCTAGACACAAACTCAGCCTTCAGCGGGCTCACTGTGCGCCTCCACGATGCTCAAACATCATGTTGTCGCTTCCCAGAAAACACATCAACGATGATGTTTCATGTGGGGGAAAAAATCCAGTGTCTGCTGAAAGACGTGACTGGAAAATCAAATTTGCTAATACGTCATTTAACTTCACTTACTGTGTTTTATTTTTCATGATAAAATCTTCTTTTAATTCACAAAGTTTAGTCAATACCTTCTTCAGCTGAACATGCTTTTACTTCATTTTTGAAAAATACTCATAATCAAAAAGAGTTGGGATTTGATTTTCAGTGGAGGTGAATGTGATTTCACAACTGAAACAATGAATAAACACCGCTGTGATCCTGATCACTGAACATTGTCCAACAGCAATGTGTGAATGATGCCAGATCTGAGTCTTGGTGCGGATTTGTTTTTCAGCATGTTCATCACAGTTATGGGCAAAAACCTGCACATTAGCATCCTGAGGCCTGCAGACAGTGGTGATTTCAAGGGAAGGACACACATTATGATTGTTAGACTGATACAACCAAGGAGTCTGATGGTTGTGTCAGCGTAGCGAGTGAGGGCCGAGTCTCTTTAAAGTGACCATATTATTGCTTATTTTGTATGATATAATGCCTCAGTTCCTCTGGCCTTGATACTTATAAAGCTAGTTTGGGCTCCTGTGTTTTTAAGGCCCCTTTTGCCCCCATCCCACTGTGTTCTGATTGGCCAGCTTGTGGACGTCTTCCTGTGGGCCCAACTATGCCCAAAACAGTGTGTGTTGGTAACACCCCTGTCTTTCACTGTTTATGGATACTGTCTCATTAATCTGTAGCAGTACAACATTGGTCAAATATAACAGGTCTCCATTCTAAATGTCAGTTTCTGTATCCATTGTTGTTTTTTGTGGTTTTAATTTTGGTAAAAGTAAACAACGTGTTCTGTGAGACATATTAACCTCTGGACGAACACGTTGTGTTAAATTCATACCAAAAAAGCTATGAAACAAACTATGTGGAAGTACTATAGAGCTGAAGCTGAAGCAGCGAAACCAGCCGTGCAACATCTTGTCTTTCCTTGTTTACATAGTTTGAATGTTGGACTAAATGAGCTGTGCAGCTTCCTGTCAGCTTGTTGTTTAAAAGGATTATGTCTGGTTTTTGAGATCTAACATTTTGAAATGTAGAGATTCTCTCAGTTTTAATGCTTGGCTCATCTGAGGCTGTTGAAAAAGTCTTTTGAGATGTGAGCTCAAAAAAGTAATAAAAAGGTGTATAAGTACATAATATTCCATCTTCTGTCTCAGAGGGCTTTTTGATCTATGTTTTGTGAAATCGAACAAGCTTCTAGTATTGATGAAGTCTTCCAGGAGCAGATTAAACATCTTGTGAATCAGATGAGAGGAAGGAAACAGCCCAGGTTTTACCTCAGGCTATTCACAATAAATAAAGGATGTTTATTTCCCAAAGAGCCCAGTGACTGAGATTAATTCTCAACTAAATAATTTACATCTCAAGTTGTAAAGCAGCTCATCAGGCTCTCCCACCAGAGCTACAAATCTGATCGGATCTGTGCAGGAGAGACGTCAATAGTAATCTTGTTTTCCTTTTTGTAGTTCAGGGCACAAAGAAATCCAAACTAATAATTGGTTATTAGGATGGATATATTTCGGGACAAAAAAATGTAACCTGCTGGAAGGTTTAGAGATCCCAAGTTTCCTACTCTCTATGAGGGGTTGAGAACTGAACTGGTTCTTTGTGTAAAGTTTTTGGTGTCTGAGAGAGTTGAGATCTTTTTTGTCATTTCCGTCTGTAGAGGTGGACGAGAAGCTGCAGCTGCCACAGGAAACTATGGAGCCTTGACCCCCCCCCCCCCCCCCCTCATAATCTTGAGTGAAGAACCATTAATACTGTTACATCCTCTGACCTTGTGCACTAGGCTTGCCCAGCAGCATCTCTGAATTTTCAGCAATCCATTATGCAGCCTTGAGGCTTTTCTGATTTAAAGTATAGAGAATGTGAAAATCTAGAGGATGGTCAGAGTTAATGCACCAATGCTAATGAGTGAATATTTATGCATTTATTTAATATTTTATCTTATATAACGAAGGAACTCCCACCTGTTGTGTTGTATTGCCTCTGAAACATTGGAAGCCTCCGGTCTTCCCCCGGTGTTTCTGTTTTTGTTCTGTTTCCAGTCGTGTCTGACAAACTGAGCAGGGAAACCATAACTGCAGAAGCCCCCTCCTGATGAAGACCCACGCATCCCTCCCTGCACACATCTAATCCCCTGGCAGCTGTTTATTACACAAACAAGATAAACACTACCTCGTCCTGCTTCTCTGCTGTAAGAAGCCACTTCTGCTGATGTGGAGGCTTTGGGGTTTGTTTGTTTTTCTCGGTGGGCAGTGGGCGCAATTTTTGGCTGCAGATTTGCTGGAGGCGACTTCCGTCCTCCTTTGTCATCTCTTCTTCCCCTGTCGGATTCCCTGAGATGGAGCTCTTCTCAGAGGGTTATGTAACCTCTCCTCCTCCTCCTCCTCCTCCTCTTCCTCTCAGACAAGTGAAAGGATTTCTCAGCAGGGCTTTGAGCAGGGAGCACCGTGAAGACCATCAGACAGCAAGTCAGCCAAGAGGTGACCAGGAACTGTCACGCTAACAGAGCTTCAGAAGTTGTCTGCAGCGACGGGAAGAAGAGTATCTCAGTAGCACTCCATCTGTCAGGCTTTTAAGTTGAAGTGGCTAGTTGGAACCACTTGGTTTAAAAGACATATGATGGCCTGCGTGTAGCTGCATTTAAATGCCTCTGAGGTCACAAGGAACAACATTGCCTGATCTGACGAGACAAAAATGTAACTCTGTGGGCAGAACTCCAATGCGTGGCTAATCATACCCAACAGCATTGTTCTATGGAAGTGCTTCTCAGCAGCAGGGACAGGGAGACTGGCTTTGAGACAAGTCTCTGACTTCCCTTGAGTGACCCATCCAAGACTCAGACCCAAACCTTATAGAACATCTGTAAAGAGACCTGAAGAAGAGGGCAGTTCAGACACTTCCCTGAGGGAGCTTGAGAGGCTCTTTTGTAGATTCTGAGCCAAAATTACTGCCAAATGTGCAAAAAAATGTAATTATCTGTCACTTGAGTGTAGGTTGATAGAGAAAATATATAAGTAAAGGTGCAGTGAAAGGTACAAACACAATACCAAGTACAGTGTTTCCCAAACTTAGACTTTACTTGGGCAGGTCGCACAAGTATATTAATGACTGAAATATATTTAGCCTTTTTTTTTTTTTAAGTCATCTCAGAGAACGACACCATCCATGATCTGTTAACTAGATGGCTCTTTCCCTTCCTTAATTTAAAATAACGTCAGGACAAACGTTCAGTTGTTAGTGTGTGTACTTTCGACAAGTTTGTGAAGAGACGGGCTTCAATGCAGCAGTGCTACATGCACGGCTTGACATAGTAAAAACAGATTTCAGTATAAAATACTCCCACCACTGACTCATATCCTGTCCAACACTGTCAACACAAACTCAACTGTATTGGTTAAAGTGTGATGATTGCGGCTCTTGATGTCTGTGTCTGTGGTGAGAAGAGAAACTACACAGATATCAGGGTCACGACCGGGAAAGGCCTGGCAGCAAACATGGAGCAATCAGCAGTGAGTGTTGTGTTTGCTCCTGCATGTTTCCTTTCTGAGGAAAATGAAAAGTGTGTGTGTGTTTCCGTTGTCATAATCAAATCTATATTTCAGTTTAATCTGTAAAGTTGTTGTGGTGGTTGCTCAAAATGAAGTAGAATGTGTAGTTCAGTTGTTACGTGTGTGTGTGTGTGTGTGTGTGTGTGTGTGTGTGTGTGAATGATTTTTGCTGCTGTGCAGCTCCAGAGAACTCATTAAAATTGCAGCACCTTTATTTAGCAGCATTCTGTCTTAACACAGTGATATTTTATTGTTACTTTTTTATATATATTTGAGTTCAGTACATTTTTGCTGCACAATTAAAGCTAAAAATCACCTTAAAACATTTTCATACTCTTCATTCACCCTGTTGTTGTTGTTTGTTTTATAGTTATGTAACTACCTAAGTAACCTAAATGGAAAAATCAGTTTAACTACATAAAGTTCTGTGGAGATTCTCAGTACCAGTGTAATGGTTCTGAAAATGAGGCCGAAAGTTGAAGATGCTACAGATCTGCTACATTCAGGGGCCATGCGGAGTGTAGCTTATCTTCTTTTTGAGATCACTTAGAGTTCAGCAGCATTTAGTGTTCAGATTTGTTGATGATTTAATAAAATCCTGCACCATTCGGTGTCAGCTAGACTTACTTGAGGTTCTTGAAGGTGTTTCACATTTCAGTTCTGAAGAAACCTCTCAGATTCAGGTGGATCATAGCAGATGTTCAAAGAGTGCAGCAGAGCAGCAAGTCTGCACTATGCAGTTAAGTCTACACCTAACCCCTAACCCTAACTCTATGTCTTTAGCCTGTGAGCCCACGGAGACATGGGGAGAACATGCAAACTTTGTTTTAAAACTTAAAGCTACTTCCTGTGTTCCTCCTGCGTTGCAAGAACATTGGTTATTTTAAGCTGTTTGGGTGAACACTGACCATTATCTTTCTTTCTTTTTTTTTCTGGTGAGGACATGTTTCCAAATTGTACACCCACAGGAGAGAGGGCAGAATGTAGTGTGGAAACTTTTTGAATTAGCGCTCAAATCATCCTCTCTGGAAAACCTCTCGCCCTCTTGCTCTTAGCGTTGGTCCCTCTTCACCTACACACGCCCCTCAGCTCAATAAAGAAAATTACAACAGAACAGTGGGAGTCGACTGAACATTAGACTGATGACACATAAGTGTTTGAGGATGTGAGGGGGAGTTCACACCAAAAATCCTGTACAGCTACATATTTGCAATGTAGGGTTGGAATGAACGATTTGATCACGTTGTCATTTTAGTCATTATTTATCTCTTTTTACACTGTGTGTAGGTGAAGTTCTTGTGTCTGTTTGCAGTGTGTTTATTGGTTAATAAGTTGAAAAAGGTATTTTTGGCAAAGGCATCAAGCTGTAACCCAAACCGACTGTCGTATACAATGTGGATCTGTTCACATTTGCTTTTTAGCTTCTGTTTTAGCATTAACCTTAAGGCTATTATGGTGGAATTGTCACTTACAAAAAATTCTTTCAGCTTGTACAAACCACATCTCCAGAAAAGTTGGAGCCTTTTCCAAAATGCAATAAAAACAAAAAATCTGATTTGTTAATTCTCAAAAATCTTTATCTGACAAAAGTATATAAAAAAAGTGTAAGTGTATATATGTTTTTTAAATACCTGCAACACACTCAAATGTGACAGAGGCAAAATAAGATCAAAAATTATTTAACACTGTTGTGGTGAGGGGATTGTAATTGGGTATAAAAGCAGCATAGACAAAGGCTTGGTCTTTGCAAATCTGCTCTATTACGCACGGAGGAAGCCAAACATGAATTCTGTGCAGAAACAACACAAATTGGATCTCTGTGCCAAAAAAGACTGATTCAGATCATCAAAATAATTTAAATAGTACACATAGATAACCAGAGTTAATACAAAATACAGTTGTTTTTTTTAAGATGAGTTCATTTATTAAGGGAAAAAAAATCTGTCCAAACCTGCCTGGCCCTATGTGGAAAACATAAACCCCCTAAACCTAATAACTGGTTGTGCCACCCTTGCACAACTGCAATCAAGCGTTTACAATAACTGGCAACAAGTCTTTCACATCACTGTGGAGGAATGTTGTTCGTCTCTTCTTTGCAGAATTGTTCTAATTCAGCCACATTGCAGGGTTTACGAGCATGATTAGCCTGTTTAAGGTCACATCACAGAGTCTTAATCAGATTTAATTGGACTTGCTTGTGGGTTTTGGATCATTGCCCTGCTGCAGAACCCAAGCGCGCTTCAGCTTGAAGTCACGAACTGATGGATGGACATTAGTGGTGGGCGGATCGATCCAAAGTATCGATAATATTGATACCAAGTTGGTATTGTTATCGGATCGATACTAGCATGGTGGTATCGATATTTTCTCTCTTCTGCTTTCAGTGCGACTGATCCATCAGAAAGTAAACTTCCCGGTACAAATACCGCTCCTCTCACATCAACGTGACTCAGCGGCCCTAAACAGACGCATGCAGGCTGTAGTGAATGATGGCACAGAGAAAGGGGAGTGTCGTGTCATCTACCGTATTTTACAGTGATAGAAGGGGGACTTTGGTGTGGGACTCGGGTCTCCTGCATCTCCATCATGCACAGTAAACAGCATCGCTTCGCGTTAATAGTAGTAGTGCGTCATTCATTCACAAAAATACGTTTCAGTACAACATAACAATTACGTCCTGTTCAAAAACGTGATCGGGATTTCAGTTTAGTTGTATGCGAACGTAATCTGTAGGAGACAGGGTTGGAAAAAGCATGAACAACAGAACAGCAGCTACAAAATAAATGGAGAGAGGAGGAGGGAAATCCCTCAGAGAGACCCCGTTTTACAGAGACAGAGCTCCCCTGCCGGAAAATGCACCCCGTCCCATCTCCCACTAGGAAAGTTTCACAACAATGAAACTAAACTAACCACTAATCAGCATCAGTCCTACAACTTCAATCTCAAAATTATTCAATTCTGGAACAAACGGAAACTGTATTTTTAGGGGGGTGCATTTTGTGGCAGGCCAGTCTGCACTTCTACAGAAATAATTCATTAGTAGCACTGATTGTGATTGTCTCTAGGTTCAAGAGGGGTATCCTGGATCTAGATTCACTTAATTTAACACCTCATTTGGTCGTGTTTTTAAAGCGATTTAATGTGACGGGAGTTCCATTTGTTGTCTTGGTTCAAGACAGGTATCCTGGATCTGGATGTTAATTTAACACTGGTGTTTTTGTTTGTTCATGTTTTGTGCG
>JAUMHL010000027.1:24135433-24166811 GCA_032362345.1 Sandelia bainsii
ACTTTACATAGCAAGGTTTAGGACCTTGCAAAATATAAGTATATATACAGAACTATATAGAAAACCCAACAGTCCCATGTATTAACTACATGAATGAAATTAATTTAAGTTTATTGTCTTCTCTTTTTAATCAAATATGATATACCTAAAAGTTAGATTAATCTTTGTGGAGAAATGGCTGTGATGATTATACAGGTGAAGCTCAACAAATTAGAATATTGTGAAAAAGTTTATGTATTTTTTTGTATTTTAACTAAAATGTAAGATTTATTACATGTAAAATGAAATATTTCAATCTTTTGTTGTTTTAATTTAAATGATAATGGCTTAATTCAGTTCAATTTATTTATATAGCACCAAATCACAAAAGTCATCACTTTACAGTGTGAAGTTTAAAACCTCACAGAATATGATTATATAACTATTTATAGAATTATACAGAAATCCCAAAAGTCCCACTTGAGCAGCACTAGTAGACATTGGAGAGGAAAAACTCCCTTTAACTGAAGAAACCAGAACAAAACTCAGGGTGGGTGGCCATCTGCCTCGACCGGTCGGAGTGAGTGGAAAGTGGAGAGAGAAAAGAACAATAGCAACAAGCAGCAGACAAAACACTGGGCAGGTTGGTAGGGCGAGTAACTGCACACTGGAAACGTACAGCTTCCATGCAGGTGATACCTGCAGAAAGGTACAGAGAGAGGGAGACGGCTCATGAAAATCAAAACTGCAGTATCTCAAAATATTAGAATATTTCATTTTAAGTTTGAGTATATTACTGTTCATACAGTATAAATACTCTGTGTTTCAGGTGGCAAGAGTATGATAGAGGTTTTGTGCATGTGTTAAAATTTTTGTTTTTCTTGTGTGATACAAGTCTCTCGGATGGTAGTTTCCATTAAAGTATCAACACAAAAACAACCAATTATAAAATCCACATAGTGAAATATATCAAATAATAAACTCTCAAGTTGTTGCAAACTGAAGATGCGGCAGCTGCTTTGAACCTGGTCCCAGCCAGATGTTCTCTGTTAATCAAACATATTAAACGCATTTGCTGGTTCGTCTGTAGCTTACCTGTATATCTCTGTATACCTGTGTCATCAATGCTTCTGCCAACACACACTGAATCACTGAAGATAACGCTTCCTTTTCATAAACCTCTGTGTACGTATGAAATCTATTAACATCAGAATTTCACAATGTTCTAATTTGTTCAGATGTGGAAACGTATTCAGAGGCTTTCATTGACATGAGGTTCATCATATCAGAGGCTGAAATATCTGGAAGAGGCACAAAACCCTAGCTCATTATTTTTAATTAACGCAACCTTTTTGGTCTCATTACCTGGCTTTGCACAAACCGCTGAGAAGCTACAGGTCTCTGTTTTAATGAAAAGTATATGCAAAGGTAAATGCTTTTTGATCAACAAACCAGCTCCTCATGTGCAGGGCTGCAACTGATTATTATTTGCATGATCAATTTCCAAGCCCAACAGGACCAACCGTGCAAATCTCAGGCTAAATTCAAATAAGCTTACTATCAGATACTATGACAAAGAAAACCTCATGTTGTAGATGCTGCAGCCAGAATTCTCTTGTTTTTTTTGGGTTTTTTTGCTTGAGAAATGACTGAAACAGTTAATCAGTTATTACAATCTCTGCAGATGCATTTTATATTGATTACTCAGTTAATTGTTGGGCTAACTTTAGCTTCAAATCTGTCAGATTTTAGGTGGTCTTCACAGTAAATGTTATGGACATCTATCCAGCAGAAGAGAGATTTCACAGACTCTCTTTGAGGCTTACATCATATCATACAGGCCTTTTCTTTTATGTAAATGTGAAACTTTATGCATTTAGTTTTTCAGTCACATTTTTAAACTTTCTCCTGTCTGGCTCTTCTCTCTGGCTGTTTTAGGCTTCTCATGATGGCATTAGGTGGCAGCGGTAGTTCCTTGCTGCATGACAGATGAAAGAGTTTCTTTTCTGTTAATGCAGTTAAGTTATTGGGAAGTTATTTCCTTCCTGGCAGCAAAACATCCTGGACGAGCCACCAGAAACTCCTGAAGGGGTAAAACTGTTAAGTCATCATGTGTAGGAAGTCGGACACTAAACTGACTTGTAGAAACTCATTGAGGCTGTAAATTACAATACCATCCTCACTTTTAGAAACTGGACTTCTAGGCCAGTATTTGTCACTGAATGTTTCATTACAGGATCAATGCTTTATCCCAAACTTTGCACCATGAAAGATGAGCTTGTTGGGCTTCTGCTGCTGATACTGAGAACATAAAAGCAGCTAAAATTAATGTAGCAATACATGCCTGGAGCTGTACAGTCACTTTATAAAACAATCGTCTCTGGAGGTTTCAATTCTGGCTTGTGTCAGTGTGAACATTTATAAAATGTCAGGACGTGCCAGGTGACACTGGAATGTATTTTGCTGGTGATGAGGTGGTTTGAATCAGATCACTTTGCCACGACTGCAACTCTCTGATGCTCTAATCTAATAAAAGACTTTAACTTCTCCTCCGCAGCGATGATCAATTGATTCAAATGGCCTCGGCGGATGAGCCGAGGCAGCGCTCCGCTTCTATATTTATCCCTCCACTGGTGAAGTCACAGCCATCATCTCCCCAGTCCAGTCTTTTCAATCTCATCCTCCCCCCTCTGCAGTTCAGATCTCCCCTCTCCTCCTGCACTGTCTCTGTTTTATTTCTTGATGCCTCTCCTCCTGTTTTATTCCATCCTCTCCTCTCCTTCCTCTGCTCCCTTTGCCTGCTGTGACCCAGTGGAGAGCTTTTCCGCCTCATTGGCTCGATCCACCAGCAGCCATTAGAAAGAAGACGGATTCCAACAGTCACAACTGTTTCCTTGTTTTTCTGATGCACAGTGCCTGTTTTTAATACTCAGTCTTTACGTTTTCATGTAAAACTGCTTGTTGGCATACACATCTAGGCTGAGTTACACAGTGCAACAATTGAATGAACTTTTAACAGCCACATCTACCAGTATCTATCTACCATGACTTGGTAAGCCTTGATGAAACAAGATCACTGTCGCCCACTTCTGTCTTGCAGAAACTCTAAAGCTGCAGCCTCATACGCTGGAGTTTCAGAGAGCCTCCCGGATTAAAGCTCTTATCTCGGTCCCCACAGGAGTTTATTTCTCTGAGGCTGAACAAGTGGAGAACAAGCTGTTATCTAGTTGTAGATGATGTTCTAACACATAAATGCCTCTTGAATTGTAAAAATGTTCCAGGGCCTCGGAGCAGGCCACAGGGCATTTGCTTCCAGACTGTGAGAAACAATGTGATTTGGCAAAAAAAGCTAGATAGACTACTTTATACTTTTGAAGCCATTTGTGAAGTCATTATCTTGAACTTAGTTTTTCTTCAGTGCTAAGTATTTCCTCCTCACTCCTTGTCTCACGCAAAACACAGAAAGAGCCTGAATCTGAGCTGAGGTAGGTTGCAGTTGATGGTAAAGACTACGGTGTTGTCCTGTGACTGTAATAAATTAAGAGAGTGGAGCTTTCGGGATGTTGGCTGTAGCCAGAGTAAAGAATCAAAGGTCAGAGCAGAATGAGGATTCGTCAGAGTCTCGGTTCTCATCATTAAAAGTGTCATTCACTTGGAAGCCTCGAGCCAACAGTGAGCCAACAACAATGCAAGGAAACAGCTGAGAAAGCAGCGATCACAGCAACGCCTCCTTCCTCCGATACTGAGGGACAGATCCTGGATCTGAACCATAAATCACAAGCTGAAAACTCTGTTGAGGGATTGAAGATGATGTTGGCATAGTCACCGCAGTCCCTCCCACCTGGCTGGAAAACAGGTGATATTCACCACCTGCCATTGTTCATTCAGATGGAAAAAGAAACTGTGAAAACTCAATAAAGCGTGACTGTTCAATAAGCTTCACAAACAGCCACAAAGGGCTCAGACAACTTTTTACAGAAAAAAAGAAATTACATACTTTGAAAGTTAATGAATGTTAACATGAATGTGATGTTGCATAGGAGTTTCAAAGGAGTGCCTTGTACTGCCCTCTCCTTTCCCATGTTTCCTGTCTACATCCTTACTAAAGCTATCAAATAAAGGCAAAAATGCACAAAAAGTCTTAAATATAAAAATAAATACAAGCAGTTTATTGGACAGGTGTCATACTGTGTCCAATAAATTTGATAGAATAACCCAGAAATCTGATATTTCATGCTGTGTCCTATCACTTGCTTTGTCTCGTCACACTGTGTCCAAGACATGGAAGTCGTCACGTGAGCTGTCTGTAGCTTCTGTTGATGAGGCATTCAAGGACAGTAAAGAGTGCAGGTCATCAATGTTTCGAAAGCACACAGGGCCCACTAGTGTTTAGTTTTCTCAATAAAACCCTACACTGGGGAACAAAACAGAAATACACAGGGTATGAACTGATCCGTCCTTCAGAAATTTTATTTGGAGAACTGCTACACCCCTAGTGTGTGTGTGTTGTTTTTTTTTAAAGCATGCTAATGGTTCAAAATGGTTTTCTGGGCAGCAATGTTTGTCACTTTGGCTGTCCATCACTATAGTAAACTAAAACATGTCAACAACTTTTGAACAGATTGACATTAAATCTGGCTCAACAGACATACCACTGTAATAAAAAGCCGGAATGCTTCCAACACCCGGATGACCTACACTCTTCACTGTCCCTGAGTGCCTCACACACATGGAGCACCAGAGCTGCTACTTACAGCCTACTTCCATTACACCTTCTATATACAGACAGACATACTTTCTTAGGGCAAAACACATGCATGAAGGCAAAGGCTAGGTCCAGAACAGAAGAAAATAAAAGATTTCCAATTAATTGAATTTCACAACCTGCTGGTCAAAAAAATTTAAAGAAATATTGTATCTCAACGTGTAGAAGAGCGACTGGCACACAGTTTTGAGGGAATGTCTTTTGGAACGTCTCCAATAGAACTCACTGACATCACAACATCCGAGGGCCCTGCATTTCTGTCCACATTCTGTACCAGCCACAGACAACTGACAGATTTATTTTATGTCAGTATGTACCCTGTATACTGTACATTCCTGTTGTTAGATCTAGAGCTTGCTATGGTGTGTTTGCATCTGATCCTGTGCAGGATCACACTGACAGTTGGTATGACTACCTGGGTTAGGACAGACAGTTTGATGATTCTTGACAGTTTGAAATGAGAGAGGCAGCTGAGGATTGATTCTTCATGCCTCCATGTGGTACAATCATCCCCGTGTCTACAGGAAAGGAGGCAAGCAGCAATAAATCTTTAACAGAAAAGGTGATGATGAATTACCTGAGGGGAAAGCAGGTGATGGTACAGATGGCCCAGACAGAAACAGCAGGCCTAATCTGGCTTGTAACAGTAAGATGTATTATTACAGATGAGATTTAACAGGATGTGAAAGTTTGCTTTTGTTCTATGTTGTGTGACTTATAGTTTTGAATTGTAACACCTGTGTCTTATCAAATATAGTGTGAAACAAGCACAAACTAAGCCACTAATTATTTTTCCTGTAAACTTTTAAACTACACAGTAGTAGAGTTGCAACATTAAAACTTTAATGAAACTTGTTTTTTTATTACAATAGTTAATCCAGTTCTTACAGAAGAGTTTTGCCTCTTTTTAATAATAACAAAAACGGAGATGAGCCCTACCCATCTATTCATTTACATTAGAAGACCTAAAGGAATGCTTTAGATGATTGTCTACTTCCGGTATCAGCAATCTTACAGTTTAATAGTTAACAGGTTGGTTTTTGTCCCTTTTCTGATTAAATGTGACAGTGTGCACAAAGTCAGTTCCATAAAACAAATGATTTCCTGGTTTGCTCTTAACTGGCCTGCACAGAGAGCCTTGACCTCAGGCCCATCAACACATTTGGGATAAGCTGGAACACCAACTGGGAGCCAGAACTTACCACCCACCATCAGTGCTGGAGCTCGTTAAAGCTCTTGTGACTGAACTCGGTTTCAGGATTCAAAATGTGATGGAAAGCCTGAAAGCAGAAGAGGGGAGCAGCAGATGAATGCAGAGAAATTATGCAAAAGCTTAAACTAGCTGCTTTTTGCACATCCAAATGGGGTGAGCAACATTTGCTGGTGCAACCCTGTCTCCTAAAAATTACGTTCGTATACAACTAAACTGCAATCCCGATTACGATTTGATACAGGACGTAATTGTGACCTCTTTAGTCTGTGGAATTCAAATATGAAATAGGATCTGAAGGTCACTGAACACAAGGCAAACTACAGAATCACAGTTGTGTTGTCTCCACCAACCAGTCCAGTTGTAGTTGACATAGTTGTAGTTGCCAGTTTATGCATGAGTCCAAGTGGACATTTATGCCACATGTAAAGTGATTTCTCCAAGCCTTTCTGACATATAGCGTTGAGCAGCAGCAGTGGGTTAGGGTCAGGGAAAGACTGGGGGCTGGTTAATAGGTGAAAATGTCACTTCATACAGTCACTTTACAGACGCAACGTCTGCATTAAAAATGACACCAAAACACAATCTTTTTTCTAACCCTAACCTCAGTACTTTTCTTGCCTAAACCCAACCTCACTGGGGACTTTGGTGTCAAACTTGGGTATGCGGCATGTCAGACCTGCACAGTAAATGCCCTCCATCCACCCGAACCACCTCCTAGCAAATCATTTCGTGTTAATAAATGTATCATCATTCTCAAAAAACGTTTCAGTACAACGTAACAATTATGTTCTCTACAAAAACGTATTGCAGTTTAGTTGTATACAAACGTAATATTTAGGAGACAGGGTTGCCTGGTGCAATATCCGTTAACAAGTAATATTTTTTTAACTTTTTCACATAGGACCAGGCAGGTTTGGAGCTTTTTTCCTTAATAATTAAAATCATCACTTAAAAACAACATGTTGTATTTGCTTGGGTTATCTTTGTGTAATATTAAAATTTGTTTGATGATCTGAATCATTTAGGTGTGACAAATATGCTAAAAAAAAATCCATAAGGGGGCAAATACTTTTTCACAGCACTGTATGTTTATTATGTGTTCTTTACATAAATGAGGCCAAAACATTAGAAAGTATTATAATGCCTTCCAGTACACTGGACCACTTTGACCTCAATCAAAAACATATAGTAGAATTCATCTTTGAGTAGTAAAAAGTATGACCTTGTAGAATGCACGGCAGAACCACTGTATTGGATTGCGTTCGATCGTACAGGTGTACACAATAAAGTGATGAGTGTATACACAGGTACGCGAGTCAAAAAGTCAAGACAATTCAAGGGGTTTGACAAAACTTTAGCATTACCTATTCAGGAATTACAGACATTTTCATACACACTCTCCAATTTTGGGGGGGCTCATAAATAATGGAACAAACTAACATAATTACAAATGTAGAGATTGTCTTCAATAATTAAATGACTATCCTTTGCAGCCACACACGCCCATAACATAACACTGCCTCCAACATGTTTGACAGATGATGTGGTAGCTTTGGATCATGAGCTCCTGAGTTCCTTTCCTTCTCCTCTTTGTTACAAGCTAATCTTGGTTTCTTATTCCTGAACTGTTCAGGCTTTTCAGGTGTTTTCTGGCTAATCCGGCCTCTTCTTTTCATGAGCGTTACCAGTGTTTTTCACCTTGTTGTCAAGCGTCTGTGTTTTTCCATCTGTAAAGGCATCTCCTGACTGTAGCTTAGAACAATGACACGCCTACCTCCTTGATACATCAATTTAACAGAGAATGAGAGTTCTGTCCTAAATGTAACAGGTTTATCATCTGGACACATTATTTTTTTCTGTTGTTACACTTGGTCACAGTGGAAAGGGAAAGGTTAGAGGGTCAGCAAAATCATTTTCATCAGCTGAGGAAAAGTTATCCACAGCAAACCTCAACAAACTCAGAACCATCTATACAGCACTCTAAATGTCTTGAAATGTCACAGTGTTCCAGCGTCTCATTTTGTCACTCAGATATCATCCTGAATGTCAGCATGACACTGGAAACTCAACTGGCAACTCTGCTGCATGTGTTCATTTTTTTTTAAAAGTGCTCACGTTTTCAGCAGGTTGAGGTTGACCCTGATCTGACCTAGTTTCAAACAGATACAAATAAAGGTGAGAGTCCTAAAGCCTTTAACACACAAATGTGTTTTTACCACAACCGTATGTGGGTCAGGTGTGTCTGTGTGTGTGATGATCGGTTGCAGATGCACTGCAGCGGTCAGCTGGTGGTGTTTATTAAGGGAGGGAAGGATGTGTTTATCTTGGAGGAGTGATCACTCTCAGCCTCAGAGCTGCACGGAACAGACTGATTTCTGTGTACAGGAGAAAAGACTAAGATCAGGTTTATAAAACTAACTGACTCGGGTCTAATGAGAAGAGTTTGCTATGAAATAAAGAAATTTAAAATGAGACTTTAGCAAATATCCAGGCAGCAGGGTGGAGGGATGTTTTCTTTGTCTTGTTTGAGCTTGCATCCCTAATGGTTTCATGTGCTTTTAGGGGTTTGAACTTAAGACATTGCAGTCGCAGGTGGTAAAACTGGGACTGAGGAAGCAACAGTCCTGATCTTTTTAGTCATTTCATTTATTTGCCACTGTATTGTTCTGTGACTAGCAACAAGGAAAAGATGACACTGAAATACCAGTATGTTTAAAAGGAAACTTTCATGATGGATTGTTGAAATTTGGTGCTGATCTAAGAAGGCTTGAATATAGAGTTGTGTACTCAAGACGAGTGTTGAGTGTTGAGCCTCAATGGACAGAAAAGCTGACACTAAAATTAAATGCCATCATATTTGGAAGAACATTTGTTCCTGGTATAATATTGGACTTGTGAGTTGTGGAACTTTACCTGACAGCATGTGGAGCCCTGCACCTGGTGTCTCTCGCTCCATAGCCACTGGTGATATCTGCTGGGATGTCTGTGCAGCAGATGCACATTGATAGACAACTCAAACCACCATCAAATGACTGGTAGATAAAAAGATGACTGCACACAAACGCATGGAATCATGATGACATCTAAACTAAATGGGGCATACTCCAGTTCAGGAGATGACAGTAAGATAAGCAAAATGGAGTAGTGTGTTGCCTGGTGTACAAGGTTGCACAGGATAATTAATATTCAGTATAGCATCAGCTAACTTTACTTCATTATTTAGCTTCTTCACAAAAGATTTAAATTCACGTCCAGTTTTTTTTTTTTTTGGTCTTACTTCTTAGAGCTTGGTGAAAAGAGTACTGGTGTTTATCATCCTTTCTAACCCAGTGTAAGCTGGAGCCAAGTGCAGGTTAGTGGATGGGAGGTGTTTTGGCTGCAGCGACATTGCTGCTCGATGGCCTCTTGCAGGCAGGCAGGACACAGAGCAACGGTGGAGCTTCATAGTCTTTTGTGGTACTGTATGTGTGTTGTCCAGGAGTCTCACACACTGCGCAACTGTGAAGGTCATACATTTCTCCTCCTGTCACAAACTGTTTCAGTCTGAAGCAAACGTCTCTGAGAGGAAGAAAACAATCAGTCACTTTGTGGAAATAGTGTGACGGCTCAGTGGGCTCTATGTGTTTGTGTGTGTCGTGCCTGGAGCTTGTAGAGAGCTGGAGCCGTTACCACTGTGTTGGTGGCCAGTGTGAAACAGGAAATATAACTGCCTTGCAGTAGTGGCTAATTATAAAAGGCCTCTTGCCGACAGCACTGAGGTCAGAAAATGATTCTTGGCTCAGTAACAGATTGGGATATTTTACTGAAGTACAGTGACAGTTGTGTGTGACAGAGAGAGAATGAAAAAGAACCATAGATGAAAAAATATTACTGACAGTAACTCAATTTCTTTTTTTACCTCCAAAGAAGTTAGTTTACACTGGAGAGTCTGTGCAGGAATGTTATAATTCCTTTACCCAGGTAGCCTGTGCCAGACTATTTACTCACTTCTTTAGTCTGTGGAATTCAAATATGAAACATAAGTGATCTGAAGGTCACTGAACACAAGGCAAACTACAGAATCACAGTTGTGTTGTCTCCATCAGCCAGTCCAGTTGTAGTTGACATGTCCAGTTTATGCATGAGTCCAAGTGGACATTTCTGCCACATGTAAAGAAATTTCTTCAAGCCTTTGTGACATATAGCGTTGAACACCAGAATCTAATCAGTTTATCCTTGGGTATCTCCAACCACAGCTGTCGCCAACATGGAGGCATAAAAATGTATGCTTTGCAGCTTTTTTATTTTTTTATAAAAAAAAAATTAAGTTAATGTCAATATTTTATAAAGTTGCTCCAGTCTTCTACCTGTACAGGAATAATGAAATAAAAGGGTGTGTGCTGACCACATCTACTGCCCCTCCAATAACACTAGTATCAAGGAAATCAATTAGTACCCACAGTACTGTGTTGCTGCAGATCTTTTTAAGTAAGACATCGACTAAATTACTTTTTCTCACCGGACCATTGTTTGACTGAAGTTTTTGTCCAGTCCTGCAGTTTGTTTGTTTTACAGCTTGTTTGTTGGTGCATGAGTTCAGTTCCTAACTCAACTAATGTTCACCTCGGTGAAATCAAAATATAATGCTTCATTTTCATTTTCAAAGGCTTATTAATTTATGCAACTTAAAAATACCCTCAGTAGGCCTCTAATTAAAGTAGAACTCTAGGGCTGAGTCCCTCATTATTTAGTATATGTTGCAGTGAATTTACTCTTGGCCATTTTAGATTGTACGAAAGTTCTGCACTATGCAGAGCCTTAAAAATCTACAGTTGAATAAAGGCACACAATGGCAATATGTTGACAACAGCCTGTCAGAGATGATGCAAAATGGCTTCCTCTCCATATTTCCCATATCTGATATTAATTTGCTGACACTTATGACAGTTAGAGCTGAAAAGATTTATGGATTAATCCCAACACAATATTTGCAGATTTCCATCTTTCAAAATAGATGTTTTTACTGTTTTTCTCTGCCATATAACATTGTAAACTAAATAACTTTTTGTTATTTTGCTGTTGTTTTGATTAAACAGGACATGTGAAGACATCACCTCCAGCCCAGCCAATTTTTTTGATGTTTTGACATTTCAGACTAATTGACAATTTTTTTTTTTTTTAAAGAAATCTATAAATTAATCATTAATGAGAGTTGTCATTACTTGGAGATCTGCCTTGCCTATTACTTGTAGTCAGAAAGCAGCTGACTCTGTAATTAAGTGCAGATCAGATAATAGATCCAGGCAGGTGTGTCCTCCAAAAAGTGAAGGACGAGGTGATACAGACTGTTACAATTGCTTCCATGTTCCCAGGCTCCCATATTGTGTGTGTGTGTGTGTGTGTGTGTTCCTGGTCACAGGGTTTGTTTACAGACTCAATTTGCCATCTGTCCATTAATCTGAGATGTCTGACGGATATGTCTCGCCCTCGCTCGTTTCGTGTTTTCTCACCAGAGCTGCATCTTGACAGCACAAAGTGCTACCGGGAACCCAGAGAAGTGGCCATTTTTCTTGTAGAAGCATGACACACACTCTCATATGTATTAAACACACAGAATTCCTTGTGTTTTTTTTTTTGTTCCGCCATCAGGAGGTCTTTGCCATAGACCAAATAAGCATTTAACTGTCCTCGATAAACGTATCGCCTTCTCTGAGGCGAGTAAGGAAATCAAATTGAAGCCTTGAAGCATAAACAAACGTTAATGTGCACTATATGAGCTCATACACAGACCTGCAAAACTCTGTCACCTCCTCTCATTGATCTTACCCAGACAGAAGTGCAGCAGGTCGAAAGCTTCTCTGTCACGTCTGGGAACATAAAAGCTGTTAAGTGTCTGGTATCATCACATGATGCAGCGTCTCTGTTATGAGGAAGGTGTTATGAACAGCAATCACAAAGATCATTTTTATACTCTGGCATTTTCAGACATGTACTATGTTATGTAAATGTTTAGTGCAGCAGGTTTCAGATTTTTACATCGCTTCACGTCGCCTTTATCTGGGCCAAAAGGTGGCCAGCAGGTGATGGTAAAAGAGAAAACAGCAGAAGACGTCGCACTGCACTTGGTAGCGTTTGCTGAGTGTTGTCACAACACTCTCGCTCATCACAGACTTCTAGTCGAGAATATGTCTGATAAGAAGTTGTAAGTAGAACCAGTCTCTATTTTTCTTCTCGTGCACCTATTCCAGGGCAATCTCTCTCTCTCTCTCACTGACGGGTCTGTTGCTGATTCAACATGCTGAACTAGCTGAAAAGCTGCCGCTCTGAGGAGTAACAACAGTTGGGGACACACCACTAAAACTAGGGCAACAGATGCTCTTTGACAGCCCAACACTGGCTGACACCCGACCGTTGGCGTGGTGTCATGGCCCTTAAATAGACAGTGAGCTGAGTTATTGTACTTAATTCTTCTTTGCTGTCTCAAAAGCAGGGACTAGCAAAGTTAATGTGGTTGAAAAGTCAGACTTGGAAATATTTCTGCAACATGGAATCAATCAGCACAACTCAAACCTTCATAACAGTACTGTCAACCTCGTAGTTAATTTAGTCTATTTTCACATCTGATCTGTTTTCTCAGCTTGACCGGTTGACAGCTTTTTTTTTTTCTTTTTTCTATTTTCCAGGACCATTCGACGGTGATTGACAGCTTGATGTCTGGTCTGCTCAAATCACATTTAGTAAGGAGGCATCACCGTGTGGCGATACCCAGTTTACTTTGCCTAGCATCCGTTCAGCCTTGTTTTGCCTTAACTTGAGTCTGTATGGATTGATCCATCAACCTCAAAATCCATACCTATCAGATATGATTATTATCGAGCACTTTGTCTATACAGTAATGACCGTGCTGTCATTTTCTTTTTGAGATCAGAGTGGATGTGGATCAGATGGAATGTGGCTTCAGTAGTGGTTATGTGACTATCACGAGTCGCTTTAGATGTGAATTCCCATTATTTAGCCTTACATCACCTTCTTCTATGTGTGTTTAATTATTGCACAGATCAATGATGAACACAAGTGCGCAAGCCTCCAGAAGTCCTAGTCTTCCTTGTTAAAGTGTGTTTGAGATGGTGTTCTTATTGTGTATTTGTGTTAAGTGGATAGTTGATCTTAGTTCTTACACTTTAATACTGTTTTGCTTTACACAAGTTACTGTGTTGCTGTATGTCTGTGAAGATTCTCAGTCGTCCAGGTCGTGGTTATCCCAAAAAATGCTGTTCAGTGGCAACTGGACTTGTTTTAAGTTCTTGAAGATGTTTCACTTGCCATCCAGAAGGCTTCATCAGTTCTGAACTGAGTTCTTTCATTTTTAAGACACTGGGTAAAGGAACATATATTATTTGTATTGTTATTATTATATTATATTATTTGAGAAATATTTTCAAAACTTGCAGCAGTGTAGAGATTTTACCTTCTAAAGGTTTTTGAGCGAGGCTCATCATTTCAGCCAATCAGAGAAGGCTGATTAGTTCTGATTGAGAAGTTTTGTATCTTTATTTGTTTTACAGTAATGTCATTAGACTAAAAGCTGAAGGGCTGGGCAGAGCGAGGCGAAGTGTAGCAGAGCAGGCAGGAGGACTAGTTGGAATCGATTGATAACCATTAACTTAATTTCCTAGAGCTGTATATTGTAACCAAGGAGATTAGGGATAAGGTATTCTAATATGAATCTTCAGTCAGCACTAACAAAGAGGTTTTTATGCCATTTCCTGCATCTGGTGAGCTCTCAGTGTTGCAGAACCTAAAAGTCGACACCAATGTAATCCTCTGTACTTGGTGAAAGCTCCTCCAAGAGCCAATGCTCTCAAGTTTTGGAGATTTTGACCTGCTGACCTCTGAGTGGTTCTTCTTCACATGTTTTTGAAGAACGCCATCATGCTGAATGACCTCCCTGGGGGGAAAATGACACGTCCACCTGGATGTTTTCTGTTGCTGATGGTGCCGAAGCTCTCCTCATGTGCATTTAAACCTCTTTACTGGACAAAGCCTAGTGGATGGCAGACATGAACAGAAATTTAGCTGGAACCTGACAGAAGGCTTTTCACAGTGTATATCCAGCTTCTTTTCTGGTTGTTGCCCCTCATTTCATGGGCAGCATGCATTCATATGAGCGAATACATAAGAGAGAGGCACCGATATTCAGCCAGAAGGGCTCCAGAAGAGGAAATGAATATGTAGTTGCAAAGGAAGCAAGCCCGTTATGCACTTGTTTGTCTAAAAAGGTGAATGAGACTGAATGAATTTAAACCGAAATGCACTTTTAGAATTACTACCTGAGGTATCCCTACAGCATAAAGATCAATTCAGAAAAGTGTTTATTAAGGAAATACAGTTAGTTGATTGAATTTTAATGCCAGAGTAATATTTTTATTTTGTTATTTTTTGATTTACATAAAAAAAAATTTTAAAAACTAATTCAATTTGATGCTGCACCAACTTATACTGGGCTTAATGGTATCCCTGCCATTACGACTGCTTGACCAGCTCTTAACTTCACCTGTCCCAGAAAACTCTTGCGAGAACTGTGTAACATTTTACAGCACCACGTCAAACAGCTTCAGTTAGCTCGACTGCTAATTTTGCCCAGTTTATTGTGCGCACCAACCACAAACAAAACTTGGCGGCGTTATAACAAAGTTATGTCTTGAAGTAAATATACATGCTTGGACAACTTCCTTCCAATTTTTCCAGTCAAAGTTTGCACAACCATTCCACAGAAGTCCGAATAAAAACATGGTAAACTAAAGAAATCTGAACCTGAGAAAATATGCTGTTAACACCTGGCTGCTGTGATATAAGAACACCTGTGGGATTCTAACGGCCAAAGAACATATAGCCAACTAAAAGAATCTTACAAAATTTGCATTACCTCGACACAAAGTGAAACTTCAGTGAAGCTGAACTACGTAGCTACACAACTTTAGAAAGTTACTACTTGAGTGTAATTCAGAGACCTGCAGTGCAACAGGAGTTGAAGGTTAATGAATGAGGTAATGGATAAATCAGACACTGAGTTATCACTTATTTAGATTCACTTGGTTTAATACCTGACTGCTGTCCCCTAATGATTTTCTCCCCTCTGAAAGTTTTGTGATCAAATAGTTTACTGAATCAGGTCTATAAACTAATCTGACTCTTATTAGATGTACCTTGTCCACAAAGTGAACACAGGACCCTGTGTGTACTCTGCTCCATATTTCACTGCAACAGTGGCCCTCCATAGAAATTTCTTAATCTCTGATGAACTGTGTTGGACATTTTCAACCTGTTCAAAATGGGGGTCAAGTCATTATGAGTTTGAACGGTCATAACCTGCTGCTAAATTCACCCTCCTCCTCCTCACTTGTGGTTGATGGCACACCATGGAGTCTCCATTCAGCTACAGAAAAGGCGGAGAAGCCCACACAAAAAGCTGTCAGCAGGAGATAAGTCACTGCTCACTCTGTGTCGCTGGAAATTAGGACTTTAACTTCCACAATGTATTTGCCACTGGCAGTGTTGCAACAAGCGGAAGAATAATGGTTTAATTTTCCCCTGACGCCACCGTCCTCCTGACGCCCCATACACATGCAGCTTTTGAGCAGCTTCTGGTGATTATAATGCTCATGAAAACTTAAAATTCTCATATAACACAATATGTCAGCATTGGTTCACTGGGCAGAAATTACCAGGACCGATGACATTTATGGGAATTTTTTTTTTCTGGCCTGACTGCTCTGCTCGACTGTGAATGTTCCTCTGTGAAAAGTGTTGTTATTGTTGGGTCATATTTATTTCATAATAAACACTAGAATATAGTCACAGTGGATAGATGAAGAGGTGGATACGAGGGTGAGTAGGTAGATGGATGTGAGGATCATCTATTCATTTGGTTCTGAGGAGTCAATCGACTGTGCCTTTGGAATCTCTTGTTGTGTCCAACTAACTACAGTAGCTTCTTGTGTTTGCTAGTACTTTATTTCACAAGCACACATGCTTAATCAGCCAAGACTAACAATTGGTTAATGGACTTCTGGATAAAAAGGCAGCTTGCCCTGTGAGCTGGCAGCTTTGCCTGGGATTCGCAGCTAATCTTACAGGGCTGCTTGAACCCCACTTCTTTTTATTTCTCGAGTCTTATTTCCTCTGTGTCAGAATGGCCACGATAACAACAGATCTTACCTTAATGTCTAGATCACGCAGAAGTTCGTAACAGCAGCACCAACATGCTAGTTTGTCTTCTAAGGTTTTGTCCTTTTTGGTTGTGGTTTGTTCAAATTATGTCTTTACAATGACAACCGGTCAAAGGTGGGATCTACTGTGTAATGCAGCAAGGCAAGCCTAAGGATCTGAAGGACTTTGACAAAGGTCAGTTTTTGATTTGGCACCAGGATGCAGTGTGATGCTCTGGCTAATGTTCTGCTGGGAAACCTTGGCTCCTGCCTTTCACGTGAATGTTATTTTGACATGTACCACCAACCTAAACATTGCTGCAGACCAAATACACCCCTTCATGGCAACAGTATTCCCTGATGCCTCTTTCAGCAGGATAATGCTCCCTGCCTTAGTGGTGCATACAGGAATGTTCTAAAGGAACATGAAAAACCACTTAAACCCTCCCTGCTCTTCACTATGCAGGAATAATGTAAATTAAATGGAACATTAAGGGCTAATTTTATAGAAATGCAATGAAACTAATGACTACCTGGAAAGAATGAAATCGATGTGAAACCTAATCTAAAACTGACCTTAGAACTTGGGCAGTGAAGTAAAATAAATTTGTGGTTAATGAGCTAAAATCTTGGGTGTGGGTATTTCCATCAGGCTCGAAACATGTCAGAGCTTCTTTTATAGCTTCACTAAGACAGATTTGTTTTCCTCTGTTGTTTTTGGCGAACTCAGTTTCCTAATGAAAGACATTTGTTTGATAATGAGACTTTTCTCTGTAATGAATGTGTTAGACTGTGTCACACTCTAACAACGAGTCTAATCTTGTACTTTTTGTTCTCTTTCTCATTCATTCTGCTTTTTCTCTCATCTCCTGCTCTTCCTCTCCATCTGTCTCTAATTACCCCCTCTCCTCTACCAACCTCTCTCGCCTTGCTTCTCTTCCCTAACTCACTGTCTGTCCATACTTTTCTTTTATTTTTCTTCTTTATCTCAGGTGAACAAGCAGCAGCTGCAGGCGGTGAAGGAGCGTTTTCTGGCCTTTCTCAACGGGGAAACGCAGATTGTGGCAGATGAAGCTTTCTGCAACGCTGTGAGGAGCTACTATGAGGCAAGATGATCTTAACCTTCTCTTGTAAAAGTACGAAAAAAAAAGGTTTTAGGGGCATTCAGGTATCCTCCAGAAACCCAGTGGAGGTAGAGTAGGTGTATTGTGACTAGGGATGTGATGGTTTAAAATGTACAGGGGCCATAATATCACAGCAAACTGTTCTGTCACAACATTCATCATTCTTTACTGGAATATAACACTGTGTTGCCTTCTAATCTGCACAAATATTCTATAATTTTACAACATAGTAAAAACCCTAGTGACTGTAATGATGGTACTGGTTACTGTAAATGGTAAAACCAGTAGACCAGCACAAATCTAAGCCCGGCATTACTGTATTACTTATACTGTATGACAATCAGCTGCAAGAGATGTTACAGTCCCTGTAAAAAGTTGGACGTTTTCACTTTTTCTTTAAAAATTGCATCATGGTTAATTAAAATTATTATTTTTTTCTTTTTTTTTTATTACTGCTTCGTGTCAAAGTGAAAAGTGGAAAAAAGTAGAGGCATGAGTTGGACATTTTCTTGTATCCATTTCTTAACTTGTACTGAATAATCTTTTTGGAAATTTCCTTGCAGTGTTCTTTTGTGGTCATAGTGTAGTTTTTGGCATGTACACAGATTCACCAGTAACTGGACCTTTCACATACTGGTGTAATTGTGACTTTTTAAACCGATTTGATGCACCAGTGATGATTTAGTTGACTTATTTTAAAACACAGTGAATATTTATGCAATTACATATTTTCAGTTTTGTATTTTTAATAAATGTACATGACTTTGTAGAGATATCTTTTAACTTTGTCATGAAATAGTTTTTTTTTTTTTTTTTTTTGTAAATTTGTCAACAAAGCCAAATTCAATTGATCATTATTTAGTGTAATAAAAAAAATGAAAAGGTGAAAACTTTTGATAAGGTGGATTAAAAGAACTGTGACCAAGGTATGTACTGATTGACACAGTTTAACTTTAAAGTTCATTGATAACAACAGCAACTATACACGCACATAAACAAAGATACAACAAATTATACTGTTGAGAGTAGAAAAATATATAAACAGTAGGAACATAGTAATTTGTCTTATCACCTATCTCAATGAACTCAGTGAAGCCAACATCACCCAGTGTTATTGGCTGTAACCAGTTTGCAGCTGGGCTGGACTCAACAACTTCACAGTTTGTTTGTGTTTTTAAAAAAAAATTTTTTTTTGGCATTTTAGCCTTTATTTGACAGTGAGAGAGACAGACAGAAAACAGAGAGGCTGTGACACGCAACAAAGACCTCTGGCTAGACGCAAACCGCAGGCGTTGCAGTTACATGGCATGTACATGAACCTCAAACTGTCCTGTCTTCAGTTCTGGTTGCAAGTGCCCCCCCTACCACACACTCTGATGACGGAGTGGTTGTTGAGCTCTTATGGCACAAAGTAATGAAATTCATCACCAACACCAGACTGAAACACATGCGAAAATCAATCCAGCAGTTTTCTGTTTTTTGAGGCTGCCACCTCGCTCTTTAAAATAAAGCTTTTTAATTTACTTTACCTGTGTTCCATCATTTTTACACTTGGCCTCTCTATCTGTCACTCCTTTGCCCCCTATCTCTCCCTCTGTCTCCCCTCATCTTTGTATTCCCCTGCTCTGCTAAAGCACCTATCATCTGGCATGAGATGGAGATCTTAGGGGCCTCTTGAAGTAATGGCAAACTACCGTCCGATTTCCAACCTTCCATTTCTATCAAAGGTTTTGGAAAAAGTTGTCTCGGCCCAGCTTCAGGACCACCTTAACCAATTCAGTCTATTTGAAAAATTTCAATCTGGTTTCAGATCATCTCACAGTACAGAGACAGCCCTGGTTAGAGTCACCAATGACCTCCTGATGGCTCCTGACCAGGGCTCTCCATCACTTCTCATCCTCTTGGACCTCACAGCCGCCTTCGATACAGTAGATCATAACATTCTACTCCATCGTCTCCACCAAATGATTGGACTCTCCGGCACTGCTCTGAAATGGTTCGGGTCCTATCTCACTGATAGAGCTGAGTATGTGGCCATGGGGGATGCTAAATCTCGGACCCACACTGTCACCTGTGGGGTCCCACAAGGATCGGTCCTCGGGCCGACCCTTTTTAATATCTATATGCTTCCCCTTGGCCACATCATTGGCAAGCATGGAGTTTCTTTCCACTGCTATGCCAATGATACTCAGCTCTATGTGAGACTGGACCCGACCTCCCTCACACCTCCATCAACCCTCTCCTCCTGCCTGGATGAGATAGAGGCATGGATGTCCTCAAACTTCCTCAAGCTAAACAGCACCAAAACCGAAGCTCTTCTAATTGGTACCCCCACCAGCTTCGTTCCTCAGTTAATTGTATCTCCCTCTCTGGCCTCACGATTACCCTGTCACCCTCTGTTACAAATCTGGGTGTCAAATTAGACTCATCTATTATTTGACACACATGTTCATCGCCTCTGCAAAATCGCATTTCTCCATCTGAGAAATATAGTAAAACTCCGCCCCTGCCTCTCCCTCTGTGACGCTGAAAAGCTGGTCCATGCCTTTGTCTCATCCAGGCTGGACTGTTGTAACACACTCCTCATCGGGATCCCCAGCAAGAGCCTTCAAAAGCTCCAACAAATCCAAAACAGTGCTGCGAGGATCCTGATGAGGGTGCGAAAATATGAACACATCACCCCAATCCTCCGGACACTTCATTGGCTCCCTATCCACCTCCGTATAGAATACATACTGTCTGCTCACCCACCAGTGTATACATGGAAACACCCCAGACTCTCTAAAGGAACTCTTGACACCACAAACCACTACAAGACGGCTCTGGTCCACAAATACTCACCGCCTCCGCCCACCCATGACCAAACTTCGTACAAGGGGCGACCGAGCCTTTGCAGCGGCTGCTCCGCGGCTCAGGAATGCAGGAATGCTTTACCAGAGAACTTGAGAGCACAGCAGACTGTGGACCGTTTTAAAAAACAGCTCAAGACTTTTTTATTTAGGAAAGCGTATTAATACAAATTCTAAATGTGTATTTTATAACTGCTTTTATCTTATCTTGTTTGCCTTGTTTTATACTCTTATGTAGCACTTAGAGATTTTTTATAAATGTAAAGTGCCCTATAAATAAAATGAATTATTATTATTATTATTATTATGTTTGTATTGTCGCAGAGGAGCAGGACAGGCCAAATGTTCAAAGTGGGACAAGTTCGTCCTCCTCGCTGGACATCATCATCCTCATGAGACCATGCACAAAATACCCCTGACATTCTAACATCCTCCTGGAACATCAGTGTTGGTGTTCACACTGTAATATTTTCTTGGAGCCAGAGCATTAGATACTGCACATTATAATGACGACATCAGGAATTTGTGCTCTTGTTCGTTTATCATGTGAAGTCATGGCAGATATTCCACATGAGGTAAGAGGGTTGTCACAGCAGAGAGCACGAGATTATTTATTTTCATTTTCTTGCCCCAGCTCCTGAGGCTAGTAGACAACATGTTGATGGTTTAAAAATAGCAAATACACTGAGCGAGTATGGCAGCAGATGCAAACGTGCAAGGTTGTTAATACAAGTTTAGCATAAACCTTGAAATAAACTAAAAATGTAGCCAATACAACTAATCATTACTTTTTACCTTGGAGGTAGTAAATGAGAATACCCTGATATTTTGACTCAATCCCACACATACAGTCCTCCTGCCACAAATACTCAAACTGCCAAATGTGGATTAAAAAAATTCTTTCTGAGGAAAGTGAGTAATGTTTGCTTAAAAGTACAGTGTCTTGCAGCATTTTAGTGAAACTTTATTTGCGAGCTGCTTTTTTCTGTTCTGAGGAATAACTAATGGGCTTGCAGCTGCAGACAGGAAATACTGAGAGACAATGCATATTGTTGTAGGTCTTAGGTTTTTCCTGGGATTCATTGATGGTAACATAGATATAAAATAGCACCAGCCTTATCTTGATTGCAGTGTGTTATTGCTCCCTAAATTGCTGTTGAGCCTTTGTACACAGGCCTGATTGGATTTGGTTTGGAGTTTAGCACTTGATTAACACTGTCAGGGTTTGGGCTCCAATGTTCCCTTAGGCCACAAACGGTAAATATATACTTTGAGCATTGTCGGGTCAGGACGCAGCTGTAAATGCAAGGGACACATTTTATGTGCACAGAGAACGTGCATCAGTTGCTGTCCTGCATCGTAGCAGATGCGACATACGGTTCGTCCAACAGGGATAAGAGTTAAAAGTAAGTAAAAGTAGTAAAAGAGTCAGTAAAAGTGTCCCATGGTCCCAGACAGATAACTTGTCTTGTAGAAATGAAAATGGCTGTGGAAGGGGAGTGTATTATTTTGCTTCTGCTAAGTCCCTGGCGGCAAACAAAGGAAACAGGCCAAAGATGGTAAATTAATTAAATTATGTTTCCACGTCGCCCTTTATGCTCACCATTGCCATTTTGTTGTTTGTTTATTTAAACTGAAAACAGTTCTTCTGTTGACAGGGACAATGCGCTGAAGGTACTATCAGAGACACGTGAAACTACACTTACGTTTGCATTGTGTTACAAAATTATATTTTTAGCTGCACAAGGATGCATCAAACCCTTCTTGTGTAGCTGGACGCATTTGCATCTGCATAGCTTGTATAGTGTATGAAACCGCCCCAGCTGAACAGGTAAGACAGGCAGAGAAGGGCAGGTGAACAGGTGACTTGGGGAGAGGGTAGGAGAGCAAGGACATCAGGTGGCAGGGAACTACAGTGAATCCCAGGGAGCAAAGATAGGAAAGTAATGCACAAATGATAATGACTGTTTAACATTTAAATAATGTCTACAGAATCACCTGTTAATGCTAGTAGACTCTACATTCAGTGTGTGGAGCTCAAGAGGAAGGCTCTGATCAGAAAACCTGCAAATCAGGATTTATTTCAGGCAACAAGATTAACAGTGATGAGTGTGCATAGTAAATAATGGGCTAGTTGTTAGTAATGTGAAATGTAGTATATTTTTCTACCTACTCTCCCTGACATTGGCCTGTATTGTACGTGCTGTTGGTTATATTTGCTGAGAGAGTGCAGCTCCAAGATGACTGTATCTGTCAGCTTCTCTGTCCCACACTTGCTTCTTCACCTCCTGACCTGACTGACAGTATGTGCGTGGATGTTAATGCTCTCAAGAGGAAGACAAACTGATTGGAAACTGGATCGGAATTCTTACTGGCTGGCCCGCGGCCCTCCCGGCTGCTCTTGTCATCTGTGTCTCATACTGCAGCACACTTATTATCACCTATGAGCTGTTGTGTTGGATGCCGTCACTGCTCCACTGCTATTTTTCTAATTAGCATCTTTGCCATAAATCAGATCTTTGGCATCACAGCACGATGAGACACAGTCTGCTGAAATCTGACTTTTCATAATTTCTCATTCGATGTCAGCAGCGTATGGCCAGTGTGTGTGATGCAGAGCTAATCGGTTTCTTTCCACAGTCTGGAAGGTTGTAAGCAGTTTTCTTTCCTTTTCCTTTTTATTTTCCTTGAAAGACGTCTGGAGAAAGGTGACTCATAGTTGTCAACTTTTATTTAATGTGATGGATGATTTTTTTTAAAAGATGGTATTTTTCAAAGGACAGGAGTTGGCATAATTCTGTTTTTGTCAGAATAATAATGGATCCCAAAATGCTCAGACGTGGAAAAATAACTTAAATGATAGATGATCACATCCATTCTTGGAAAAACTTTTGTGTACTGAATTGGCATTCAGCCTTAGTATGTATGGTTCTGACATTTTTGGTTGTTGCAGTATTTCCAAATAGGTACACTACTGCTCAGACGTTAGTGGTTAAAATGTCTTTGTTTTTGAAAGCAAACATGTTTTGTCCATCAAAGTGGCATCAAACCAATCAGAAACACAGTGTAAAGATTGTTAATGCTGGTTTTTGTTTGCTTTGTTAATGGAATATCTACATAGGTGAACAGAGGCCCATCATCAGCAAACATTAGTCCTGTCTTCCAGCGGCATGTCGTTTTCTAATGAAAGTTTATCAGCTTAAGAAGCCACTGGAAAACCTGTCAGCAGCTACATTGGCAGTTTTGTCAGCTGTGTTACGGTACTTCAGTGAAAGTTAGAGAAAGATCGTCATTTTTGTTAAAACGTTAATAAAAATGTTGCATATGTGATTGTTTACTATGCTGAACCCAGTGTTATACCATCCACCCCACCAAGAATATCGAGTTAATTTTATATAATTTGATTTTCTATACAGCGCCAGATCACAGGAGAAGTAATTTAAGGTTCCCTTTCCTATAGAACAGGTATGTATCCTGTCCTTTTATTAAACTAACTAAACAGCCTCATGTCATTTCTGTCTACATGTCCGCGCGTTTATAATTTTCCTCTGCTCTCTGTATAACGCACGGCAAAGTTCAACCCGATGCGCGCGCGCACACAGGTGAACACACTCCCACAGGCGGACACAGCGCCCATAGTAAAAGACGTCGCGCCAACCACCTGAAAAGCAACAAAAACATCTGTGTTTTGAAGGGTGGTGAAGATGGTAAATGTCACACTCCTGTAGTAGCAGCCAGAGTAGCTCCTGCTCCGGGTCAAAGTACAGAAAATAGCCCAAGTGCTGCATATCCTGCCTCTGACGAGCAGCAAAAGTTCAGTCATCGGATGACAGATTTGTTTCCGATGCGCACACTTTTGTTGATAATTGTCATAAAAAGAAATGTTCCAATGTTTAGTTCAAATAATTGTTCAGTTCTTAAGTTGACTGATGTCATTATGTGAAACACAAATCAACACTATGAAGCCACCACATGTATGTTGCTGTAATGTAATCACTATGTTGTGATTGAATGAATGAAGCAGCATTTATTAAAAGAAAGCAAGTCGCAAGGAGGTGGTTGGAGGGCATATACAGCGCAGGATTGACAAGCTGCAGACTCGGGTTTAGGCAAGAAAAGTACCTTGGTTAAGATTAGAGAAAGATTGTCTTTTGGTTTAAATTTTAATACAGATGTTTTGTGTGAAGTTGTTGTTAGTTTTTTGTCTATTAACCCAGCCCACCATCTTTCCCTGATCTTAATTCAGCGCAGTGACTGGCTGAACCCAACCATAAAACAGATTAATAAAGTCGGAATCACATATCTGGATGTTTAACTGCAAGAAAGAATATTTCTGTGGAAGAGTAAGCAGGATGCTGGGATGTTGTGATGGACAAAAATATGTTAACCATCTTAACCAGACAAGACGAGTTTGTCTTTGTTGTTTTTTGAGACTTCTTGAAAACAACATTAAGAAGCTATTGATGGTTCCTAAAACTTATTCTGACCATTGATTGATTCACAGTAGCCACTGACCAGCTGTAACTGCAACAATGAGCTGTTGAGGAACGGTAGTAAACCTGACAGGAAGGAAAGGCAGATATCACATGAGTTACACTAATGGCCTCTCTGCTCTTTACTGTGCTGGAACTGATTTATTTTCTTCCAGATGATTCATTCTCTGTTGGAGATAATGTCTTGTTTA
Organism: Sandelia bainsii; assembly: GCA_032362345.1. Taxonomy (NCBI): domain Eukaryota; kingdom Metazoa; phylum Chordata; class Actinopteri; order Anabantiformes; family Anabantidae; genus Sandelia; species Sandelia bainsii. Next base: position 24,160,235 of record JAUMHL010000027.1, read on the forward strand.
CCTGAAAGACGTTTATTGGCCTTTTCCTTCAGACTCCTTCATTCTCTACCTGTTCTGACCACTTGAGGACATCTTTAGGTATTCATTTCTTCAGACAGGTGTGTGTGTGTGTGTGTGTGCGCGTGAGTGTAGAAATGGGAAATAAATTCCATCGGCCGCCCCTCTGAGAGGTGAAGTGGTCCTAATTGCCTCTGTCTTGCACTATGCTGTGTGGAGCCATAATGTGACAATCGCAGACACAGGGGAGATGATTTAATTATGTTGCTCACTGGGAAGAAGCTTTAATGGTTGTTTTCTGAAGATCTACTCCAGTCAGGGTGACGGTAGCAGTCATTTTTTTATTTTATCATTTTATTTTGTACTAAGGAGTATGTATTATTAATATAAATCTTTTACTTGTGGCTGTCCTGACCAAGTTTCCTAATACAATGCTAATTTTAATGAATTTTTTCCTCCATCTCTAAGTTATGAAACGTTCTGTGCCCACACCATGAGAGGGGATGCTGGTGTGAACACAGTGGGGTAACTGTATCATTCCAGCATCAAACATCTGGATTTACAGCTCCTACCTTTATCAGAACACTTGGATTTGCTGCCTCTTTCAGAGCATCATCATTCTTAGCTTGGTTTTGTAAAACTAATTTTTGAGTGTGTGGGCGTATTGGGAAGCCCCCGTTGCTTTACTGCCGTGTTTGCCAAATGTTGATGCATTTTTGATGCTTACTCATCAAACTAGTGAGCTTTACATTTTGTTCTATCCTTGTTTGTAGTTCTTGGTTTCACATTTTCTCTTGGTTATTTGTTCGGTCATATGAGCAGTGCTTCTTTAACAACGTAAGGGGCTCACTGAACATGAGAAACACTTATCACTTAACACAAATCATACATCAGGAGCAGTTTAAATCATTACTCCCTCTTTCCCCCAGGCCGCCCGCCTACATGGTCTGTGCCTCTGATTTAGAAACGACTCTAAATTTAAATAGTATGTTTGACATTTTCAACATTGGCCAGTCAGCAAACATGTTGTAAAATAACTTCTACTTAAAGGTGGAAAAGCAGAAATCTATGATATTTAATGTATGAAATCTGCGTGCAGAGACTTGTAACTGGATGCAGATAAATAATGTAGCCGACTGCAGACACTAATGTTTTTGCATCTGACTATTTTTATTCTCATTTAATCTGAATATTATTTTGTTATTCATTTGTTTAGTTCATCTGTCATTTTGTGGTTCTGACTTGTTTTGTACTGTTTATGAATATTTTGAGTTGAGGCTTATTTTGTATATTTAAATTTATTTGAAACTCAGATGGATCCTTTTCACTATTTTCTAAAGTCACATGGACTGAGTTATTAACTGGCTAATAAAAATAATCAGATCAAGTAACAATGGAAAGAAATAGACAAATAGACAACTACAAAACTACAATTAGATTTGAATTGTCCCTCTGCAGAAAGTTGTAGAAAGTCTCTGCAAGCTTTTTTTCATAGAAATAGGATGATGTCCAGAAGGATGTCAGTTAACCGAAAACGGAAGTGTAAAAGATCTGCTGTCTAGTAAATATCTAAAATTCTGCCAGTTTAGTCCTTGGAGGCTTAAAACAAGATGAAAAACTGCAGCTGCAGATATGAGTCAGGTTATTATGATTGTTATATATATATATATATATGTCTTTATTCTATGTGAGCAGTGATGCTTCAGTGTTGCTATGGAGAAAAGGACTTAAACATATTTTACATAACACACCATTATTAACAATGTGCAGGAAAACAACTAATCAAAAATTTATCACAATGTATTTTTGTGCTGCGGCTGCTGGTGTCCAAGCTGTAATTTAGTATTTCAGAGCAGCTGGAGTCTTTCAGTCCTTCAGCAGCTCCAGGCACGTGGCATTTCTGAAGCCTTTAAGCGCCTCCAGCTCAGACCTTTTCTTTATTTCACAGAAGGTTTTTTCAGATTCTCCCGAGCCCTCTAACCCCAAATTTCCAATTTGTAGTTGCTTGCTGCTGTTAAATTGCTCCCAGTGCAGACCAGCCTCTCATCTCAAAGCTTAGACTAATCACACCTTTAATATGTGTGGAAATTGAGACAGAGGAGGGCAGCAGAGTAATCGACAAGAGATCCCCGGCTCAAAGGCCGGCCAGAGGTCAGCCTCAACACGGGGTGAAGAGTCTGCTGGAGAAAGTCCGATCAATATCTGTGTTCTGAGATTTTCTGACTCATAAATCCTGGATCACTGGTTTTTATCCACAGACAAAATTAGAATTAAGAAATACAATAATCATCTAAAATTATGAGTAGTAGAAGAAATATTTAGTTTTCAGTTGAAGGAAACAGAAAAAACTCACACACCCTGGTGTTTCTTATTCTCTATATATCTCTTATTCTGTGTCCACTTTCAGCTGCTTGTGAATCCTCCAGTCAGTTGAGACGACAACAGAATATCTCTTCAAATCTTTTATTCAAGCTACGAAACAGACACAGACGAATGTTTTATAGAAGGAATGAACAGAATGATGTCTTTCTGGTTTTAACACTAATACTGTTCATCAGTTTTGTTTCTCGTCGCACAAATGCCAGAAATAGGAGGATTATGGCCTTTGCACAGCTGGAAAACTTTGAATGCACCTGTGCAGGAAATGTTGAGTTTGATTTATTTTAGCTCGACAAAAAGGCAAAATGGAAGTGAGTGGGAAGTATATTATAAATGCATATGTGCTATAGGCACAGGTATCCGTTACTGCAGTGTCAGCTGGAGGGATTTTGTTGATTATTCTGAGGGGGGGTTATGAAAAATGACTGTACGTAGTTTGCATGTGGAAGTATTCATCCAGCGTGTGTATAACAATGCACAATGATTTCTAATGCCTACAGTGATTAAGACCCTTAGGGACTCCTTTCAAAAAATTAGACGGATCTAGTGACTTTTGGGCAGAGTAAGCGACTTTCCCTCACATGAGTTGCTAATATTTTCAGTAAACAAGTTCTCATGTGACTTCGAATTAAAGCTTTTCTTTCACATTAATTTTTATTTGTTGACAGAAAGTAGTAAAACTTCACTGTGACATGAGGATTTGCAAAAAAACTTAAGTTATTTCTAACTCAGTTAACTAAGTTTAGTTTTTTGTGTCTGCTCTGACTGAACATCATGGAAATATTTGAAATGTCCTGACATACCTGATTTGACTTGTGGTTAGATATCAGGGCGCGCTCAGTAAATATCACACAGACGAACCACAACTGCACGTCTGATTAGTTGTTGTTTGTATTTATCCTCCAAACAAAAGCACCTGTTGTGTACAGAGAGGCTGTGAACGCATCAGGAGCTCCGTCACGCTGCCTTCAGGCTGTTTTTAATGTCCGTATTCCTCGGTGTTCGCCGGTCTCTGAGTGGGAGGCTTGTGTGCGTCTGCGTCTGTTTGCTGTGATACAAGCTTCATGTGGAGGCCTGCTAATGCAACATGAAAATGGATTTACACTCAGCTGAGGGAGTGTAAATGTTTGAAGTGTATATGCAGATGCTTACTTCTGCTTCCATTTATTCAAACCTTTCTTCATGCATTCAAGCTGCTGAGGATGCACCGCTTTACATAAGATTCTTTTTGAAATTGCTCTAAATGTTGTCTTTCTTACTGAGAAATCTTTTGCCTTTTAACTAAAGAACTAGCATGCAAATCTACAGTTTTTGTTTTGTTTTTTCATTTTTGGTTGCATTTTAGCATTTACTTGATCATCAGTGAAGAGACAGACAGGAATCATGGAGGGGAGGCTAAAGCCACGCTGAACCCTAAAATAATGAACATATTTTAATGTACTTCCTGGTGCAGTGTTACCTTGTATTCGTTGGTGATCCAAACTTCAGTAGTGCGTCACGGCTAATGCAGCACTGTTACTGTGAGGCTTTTTAAATGTGTCAAAGGTACCACTCGCACTTCAGACATGTTTACTCTTTGCCAGACATCAGGCAACAAACAGAACTGATCACATGCTCTGACAGATTCTAAAACCGTTTGAACTTGTCTGTGGTGTCAGATCAACACACGTGTCAGCTGGAGTTCGAACCTACGCTATATTTACGTTCCTCTAAATGACCAGACTGCTGCTGATTTTTCTTCTGCCGCCTCAGTTTTTCCCCCGAGCTCCAGATCAGTGGGAGACAATGACAATGAATCAACACTGTCTTTGCTGTGAAGTCAAGCGGCCTGTTAGTCCGTCACATTAAAGGATGGGTGACATTTCCAACTGTCCTCTAACCACAGATCCCCATGAGGGCACATTACTGGAACATCCCCAGGTGCCAAATCCAGCCCGACTTCATTAAAGAAGCACGTTGACGGTTTGGGAAGTTAGTTAGAAGTTGGAGTTGTTGCAATGTGGGTTTTTTTCTTTAGATGAAGACTGACAGTTTCCCTTTGCTCCTAGTCTTTGTCCAACCTATAATAATTGGCAGTTGTACTACATAATTGTCAATCATGATTGACTATGATTATCATTATTATTTGAGGATGAACCTGCATAGATCTGTTAATAAATAGGTCTTAACTCAAGATTGCATATTTTTGGTCACTGATAGAATTTTTTTTTTAAGTGACGGAAAAACCTGAAGGCCTCCTTCAGAATTTCGCAGAAGATTAATTATGGTAAAACTAATCCACCATAACTTTAAGTAATTAACACCCCTGTACAGTTTGTGGCAATATGCATATTAATGACCTATGTCTAGTCTTGCTTTAGCATAATTTGCTTTACAAGACAGCAGGTTCTGAGGTGTCATTCTCATACAGGTACATGACCTACACTCTGTGCTGTTCCTGAACGCTTCACACACAAGGTTATTGGGTTCTTTGAGTTTCCAAACTCAGATGACGCCTCATGAAACAACACAGGTCCGGACCACATCGGACTGTTTTCAGGTGCTACGCAGTCCACACATTCTGATTTTCAATCTTCAGTGCAGCACTGCAACACCAGCAGGTTGAGACAAAACAACAGTTCAGCAAAGAATCAGGATCAGATTCTAATCGACTCTATTTTAGTCGATACCAGTCTTTTAAAATATGTCCAGATCAGCCATGATACCAATCCTCAGAACATCTCTACTTTCTGCAGTTAGGCCACATCAGGGCTGCATAACTGTCACCTGTAGAGCCAAAATTAGGAAAACACACACTCTCACTCTCACACACACTTTGACAATGTAATAATGAGCATGAGCTGTCCTTCAACTGTTGCTGCGTTCAGGGGCAGTAGAGAGTGTAGGTCATCCGTTTTGTGAGCCGTTCAGGGACAATACGGAATGTAGGTCATACGGGTTTTGAAAACTTACAACACCCCCCTCCCCCCACCCACAAAAAAAAAATCCAAAACAAAAACTGAAGTATGAACTGAAACATGAATTTGGTTCATGATGATGTTGTTGTTGTTACATGATTTAGAATTATGGATTCATTTAGGATTAATTCCCAACCTGAACATAGCCCATGTTGTCCTCCTGTAATTTAAATCTGCTTTAAAAAAATCTTCAGTGTGAAGTTTGACTTTTGTCAAGTCAAGACGTGATTTTGCCATTCTGATGGACGGAAACATGCTAATACAAACATAGGGAACCAATATTGTAACAGGAAAAAAAGAAAGTTGGATTGGCTGGAATGGACTGTGGTAATGTCAGCTAGGATGGTTTTCTCTTTTTGCTAAACCTGCTGAATGCCCACGAGGCATAAGATTAAGAAATTTTCACTGTGAAGTATTGAATTGATGATATAACCACTGAATCAAAATGTTTTTTCCAGGTGATTTGTATAAAATATATTATTTTTAGATTGACTAATCTTTATTCCTTCACTATAGCAACAGATAAAAAGCTATTTTCACTTATTTCTTCCTTCTCTTTCATAGAGGAAATTTATATTGTCAGTGTGATTATTAGTGCGGGTTTATGTTCACTGCTGTTCAGCTTGTCTTTAATTCAACTCACTGGTTCAAATTGGTCCATTTTCAGTCCCCTGTGGAGATGAATCAAATAGTTTTCCTTTTTGCACAACTCTAAAGTCTTCTATTATTCATAGTCTTGATAATTGACTCCTTTTCTTTGTTTGAAGGTTTCACACTCAGAACAAAAATGTACATTGAGAGACTGGTCTCTTATAAAATATAAATCCTGATTCACACCAGGTGTAGTTAGTTTTATGTTTGAATATTCGAAACTAAACTTTGAACACTTTGAGAATCTAAACTGGCTTTGTTGGCTCCTTTGTACAGAGGGATGTTTGACATCATGTTTTGGATTTGAACAATTAAAACTCCACCTGCAGTTTTACTATCAATGTGGAAAGATTAGACTTGATGCTTTAATTCAGTTTTTTATTTGAAGCAGCTCCACAAGGGTGCGTACTCAGTCCTCTGCTGTACTCCCTCTACACTCATGACTGTGTGGCCACTCATAGCTCCAACACCATCGTTAAGTTTGCGGACGACACGGTGGTGTTGCCTCCAGCTGAAGTCAGCAAGACCAAGGAGCTGGTGGTGGACTTCAGCAGGAGACAGCAGCGAGACTGTAAGCCCCTAAACATCAGTGG
>JAUMHL010000027.1:24169024-24179113 GCA_032362345.1 Sandelia bainsii
ATAATTTCTTGCTTGCATTTTAGCTTGCACTTATAATTAGCCCTAGTTTCTTATTTTATTATATTCTTATTTACCTTTGCACTTTCAATTTTTAACTTTAACCTAATTGGAAATTTGTAAAGTTAGCACAGTCTCTAAAAAAGGTACGGCTCAGGATACATTTCACTGTGTGTTGTACACTGTGTAACTATGTATGTGACAAATAAAGAATTTTGAATCTTGAATCTATACTGTATTTCTGTACAAGTTTGTATATTTGTACTTGTAGAACTTCAGAGATTTACATCTGCAGTAAATCTGTGTGTCCTTTTTTTCATAACCTGATCATGATTATTTGAGGTCACAGCAGGGATGGTTTGTGTGCTGCTGACTTTTGCTTTCTCTGTGACGAATGAAATGAAACTTATTCTACGGTTAAGCTGAACTAAGAACTTTTTTATGCTGATATATGAAATGTCCAGGCTTTTTGACAGTCTCTGACTTAAAACAGGCGACAAAGACGTTTTATTATTCAGCTGAAAGATGTTTTATGCATGAAGGAACCTATGAGCACTGATGATCCATAGCTCCTCACAGCTGATGGAGCTTTTAAACTAGAGCTTGAATATTACTGTGACAGAACAGTTCCATCACGACCACTGAAGAAATCTGAGTGGTTCAAAGACACTATCTAGCTGTGCAGATGAAGTTGTAATTTCAGCTACTCTTTATTTTTTTCTTCAAGAGGAAGAGTTGTGTCATTATAAGACGGTGTTGGCCTGCACCCTTGTTACTCATCATGTTTGTGATTTCCACGGACTGGATCTGGCACAGCCACAGCTTGGGAGAAGAGAGTGTCCTCAGAAGTGGGAGACCTCAGAATTGCTTTTCTGCTTTTTGCAGATGATGTGGTTCTGTTGGCTCCATCAGAACGTGACCTTCAGCATACACTAGGGAAGTTTACAACCACATGTAAACCGGGTTCGGAGTGAGTTCAGTTTTCCCGCAGCGGCTCGCTCACACCCACAAATTTGATACAATATCCTGGAAATCTGATGTTTCATTTAATAAGAGGACATATCACTTGCCTGTGTGTGTTGGTTGTATGCTAAGAAAGTGTTCCTGGTATGGAGTATAGGTTGTCCATGTTGTGAGGCATTCAGGGAAAGTATAGAATGTAGGTTATACATGTTTTGAAACCTCCAAACCCCCACAAAGAAAACAAAAACCACTGTAGGCAACCTGCTTCACCCAGCCCTCCCTCCTCTGCTGTGCTCTTCTACTGTCGGCGACTGCTCCTCTCAATAATAAGATACGTTTTGTTCGTAAGCAAATTTGTTTTGTAGTGTTTCCCCCCCTCATGTTCTACCTAGATTTAGTTGAGCTGTTTTCCTACAGAAAGATCAGGCAGTTTTAAACTTGGTGCTTTCTGTGTTTGCAGTCGCTCAGATGGTTTTCTTTCTCCTCCTAAGTAGCCATACTTGTCTCCTGTGCCTTTAATCTCCTAACTCGCAGCCCAGTGCTCTACTGGTGTGTAAATAATTTAGTGACATTTTAAAACGCCAATTAATTCAAGCAGTAGGGAGCGAGGAAGTCTCCTGCTGATTAATTCATTAGTAATAATGGCTGACATTTGTGTCACCACGCAAAATGGAGGAGACCCTATAGAATCTAGAGAACAGCAGAGGGAAGGCTGTAGTCTCACTCACAACCAAGATCAGGACTCTAATGTAAAGTTCTAGTTTTTCTTTAAAGTTCTGCACAGGGTGGGTTCATCCCACAACCGGAGTTCTCAACCTTCTAGTCTTTATTTTGTCTTTCCTCACAACAATCCAATATAGAAACGCTGCCAAGTCCTCTGGGCTTGAGCTCACATCAGATGGACCAAAACACAGTTCTGTGGTCACGTCCACCTTTCAGCTCGTCTTTTGAGGAAAACAAAAGTCGTCCAGACTGTTATCTTTGAAAGATGCATGTCTGTCATCAAAAAGGGGAGGCGTATACTGGCATTTTAGAGAGGCATGCCTGGTCAGGTTGACAGCATGCCTGCACTCTGTATGTATGGTTTATTATAAAGATGAGAATCAGACAACAGCGACCACAGACTGTTGAGCATCTGAAGTATTAATATCCAGGAAGAATGAGCAAATAATCCACTTGCAAATCTGCAAGCATTAATATCTTCAGTTCCCAAAGGATTAAAAAGTGTAATTAAAAAGAAAGGTGATGTAACACAGTGGTAAGCATGATCTGTCCCAACTCTTTTCAGTGTGTTGCAGCACCAAACTCTAAATGTGCTTGTATTTACACAAAACAATTAAACTGATCACTGAAAACACTGAAAATGTTTAGTTTGTACTTTTGTCAGATAAAAGTTCAAACAAATCAGCACATAATAGTTGTTCGTTTTTATTGCATTTTAGAAAATCACATGCATTGTGTGTACATATATAATATGAATACATACTGAAGAAATACTTCTGCTCCATATTTTCACATTTTGAGAAAGAAACAGTTTGAACATAGACATGTCATGAATCCATGAACTACCCAAATGTTAAATTCAACCGAACAGGTTTAAAAAAATGTTCATCGGTTCTTTAGTTGCAGTAAGAGTGTTGTTTAATTACACTTTAAATTAAAATATAATGGCATTTAGCCATTTTTAGCACAAATTATCAGTTCTCACATCGGTGCGGTATCAGTATTTGGACCTTTAAACTATTCAGGTTTCAGTACTTGCTGTTCAAGTTGACCACAGCTGGTCTTTTGAGAAAAGTGGGGGATTGTTATGTCAGTTTAATAAAGGATGTTTTGGTGTTTACACAGATATGGGGTAGTTGAGTCACCGATCTAGGCTCACAGGGCACCTGGGGGGTCAGAAACTCCTGCAGTCTGACAGGAGGCTTGGAGCTGCCAAGGAGGGAGTGACCTTTAAAGACAGAGCAGCCCCGCCATCAGCTGCCCTTTTTTATACGATAGTATTTTATACTACGCTTGTCTTCTCGTCAACAAATGTCATGTGCTGTCCCAAGCAAACTATGAAAGCCTGATATGTTATCCCTGTACCATCGAGCTCCTGACACACTGTATTTTAGTTTAACTTAATCTTCAACTAATGATGGTTGACTAATAAATTGATTATTGACACAAATTACATAGTAACTCAGTGGCTCATATTTAGCTGCCAGCTTTACGAGTCTTTTAATTAACTTTGCAGCTGATATTACAAATAAATGAAAGTTCCAGTATCCTTTTTTCCCCTGACAAATTAAAAACTTAAGTTAAGAAAAGTAGCAGCAGTAAAATATAACACAACTACAGCAGTGTGAAGCAGTTTTCCCTTAAACAAATCAAACTATCTAAATAACACAATAAGGACCATGAGGACAAAATAGTTGTTGAACTCGCAGCTTGACCATGTATAGATTACATCAAAAACTCACTGAGGTGCCATACATGGATTAATCCGCTGCAAAAAAATAGTCCACAACAAATTCACCGATTCTTCCTGTTTGTGTTATGTTTGCTACTGTGTAAAGTGTAAACTTGTCTCCCAACTCCATGCATAACCTAATTTCCCTGAGTAACTGGTTTACTTAAGTGCATGTAAATGCACTGACAGACCAACACATTGGTTTATTAACAGTAAGAACAATTATGTGATCGCTCAGGTCTCTTTGATAATTACAGGCCCACAGTGAAGTGGATGGTTCAGCATGTTTACTCTCAACAGGATCATTTTTCCTGTAATGAAACATCAATCCATTTGAGCTCAGACAGAAAACAATCAGACCAACTGAAAACAGTAATGATGTCTACATAGATTAAAAATAATCTGTGCTTGTTAATGAGCTACTGGCTCCTCTGTTAGTCTGCGTGACAGTCACCATTATTAAATGGTTAACATTTTACCATCTGCTGATAGCTGAGGCAGGCAGTCGTGTGAAAAGACAGTCACATCATGATGATGTGACTGATGAAGGTACATCAGTGATTCCAGTTTGGTCTGTGGTTAGTGTTTTCAGCTTGCATGCAAGATATAAAGTGTCTGGAATTCCACCGCTTTCAGGGTTGGAACACCATTTTTCCAAAAGATATTCCCAAATTTGGTGTTTTGATGATGTCAGTGCAAAGTCTCCCATAAGTGTTGAGATCTGGTTACTGTGAAGAACATAGTATTGATTCACATAGTTTTCGTACTCCTTACACCATTCAGTGATACTTCATGCCCTCTGGATGGAAGTGCTGTCCCCTGGGATAGACCACTCCCATCAGGATAGAAATGTTTCATCTCAGGATAAAGGTGATCACTCAGAACAACTTTATATTGATTTGCAGTGACCCTTCCCTCTAAGGGGACAAGTGGACCCACACCATGACAGTGAGTTGCCCCCACATCATAACAGATCCACCGAATCCCCTGACTGCAGAGGTCAAGCGTTGAGTCTTTTTCCTTTTGTTACTCATCTGTATTTCATGGTTACCTACAGCAGTACGTCCATTAACCCCTTGCGCTGACTATAAACACAGCTTTACTGTTTCACATTTTGCTGTTACAATAACTATAAATATGTCAATATTTTAGCTCTGTGCCTCATTTTAAGAGGGAAACGCAACAAACTCATCCACCACTGATATCAGCTCCCATTGCACTGTGAGTAGTACTGCTACTTATTATTTATCTTTATCTTTATTCTTATTATGTGGCATATGGTGTGGACAGCAAAGAAAGAATTTCATTGTACAGGGAAACGTGTTTCCTTACTGTGCACGTGACGATAAATCCTTTGAATCTTGAATCATCAGTAAACGTCCCATGTTCCCTTCTGTGAGGATCATCATGTCAACATGCTATGAAAATTAGCTTGCGCAGAGATGGTTGAAATAGGAATCCCATCGTAGTGTGCATCTTTATTTAATATGTATTTCATAGGTTATTGTCAACAGCAAATACTTTTACTTTTTTGGCCTTCCTGCATCTTCTCCTTCTGCAGGACGTGTTTAATGTGTTTTTGTTCTCTGCACTTCAGAGCAGTTTGTGTTGGGTGAAGCAGATTAGCTGCTGTTAGCAGGCTCCTCTGGTGGCAGCTACATCTGTCACCTCCCACTTCATCCACTTAACGTTTGCCCATTTCCATTTATCACCGTAAAGAGGGCTCTCTATCTACTTCACCCCCCAACCCCCCTACTGATTACAAATCTCACTGCTAGTTTCTTCGACACCAACACATTTGTTTTCTCTCCTATTGCTTTTTTATATCTCTTCAGATTAAAGTGACTTCTGTTCCATGCCGTTACTCTTGTAGCTTTACGACAGTTCCTCTCCATCTGCTGTTGGTTCATGGTCTGCACATCTATTACTCTCATGAGGGCTGCATCAGAAAACAATAGCTTGTCACGTTTTTCCACCAGAACATGTTATTTTAGTCAGTCAGAGGACAACTTTCAGCCTGCATGACAATATTTTGAGCAACGCATACTTTTCGTCTTTATCATCTTTAAAGATCCCCTCCAGGCATGTTTTAAGAATGTCCTTGTTGGAATAATAGTTTCTATCTGCTGTTTGTTTTAACAAAAATGTATTGGCTAAAATTATTAAGCTAAAAATTACTAAATGTCACATACTCATTCTCCACACATACATACTGGACCACAGTTGCCTCCAAATTAGCCAGATAGAGAAAGATAAACACGAGAACTATTGTTAACATCTTTGGGAGCTGACATAAAACATTTTACCTGAAAATAGAAAAGTAAAATGAAACAAAACTATTAATGTTTGCTAAAAATATTTGCTGACAACTGCATGTTCCCAAAGTCTGTGTAGCTATACTCTGTAGAGCTTCTGAATCTGCAACATATCAAATTAGTAATTTGTAGATTCATTAATTGTAGATCATTTTTCACACCTCAGTGAGCCTTCACACCTTTTATCTTCAACTAAAACTGGCTAAAACCAGTGAAACTAAACAGAAATTCAGATTGAACCCAAAATAAATATCACAATTAAAACAAATTAAAAATGTTTCTCACAGTTAAGGGAAAAATAAACAAACTTTAGCATCTTCAGCAGATAAACAGCCGTCTACTGTCTCTCTGCACAGTGAAGGTCCAACATCCAAGTAAAGAAAGCGATGTGCTTCTAACTTAATTTGAAGAGTGATGCTATCTCAGTGAAGGGAGCTCCTCAGGGATTTGTTTTAGAGCCAATGTTGTTCATCATATTACTATTACTTGATAAAACATGAATGTGATTTAATCAGCAGCAGAAACATTTCACATTCAGTAACAAATGTATGTTTGTGTGCTCTTCTTGATGTTGTGTGGAGTGCTGCAGACACCCCGTACTTGCTAGAAAACTGAATTTATTGTTCTTAGTTTCTCCAGAGAATTGTTGTAAATAATAAATGCATATGGCACATCTTATCTTTTATTTAGCAGTTTTGCTCTTCTGCAAATAGATTCTATTAGATAATTAGACTTCAAACACAAAGTGTAGGATAAGTGTAGTGTTTGTTGTTTTAATAAAGTTGACTGTATAATTATTACTTAATCAAACCTAAACAAATTCTAACTAAAGAATAATGGCATTGGCATTTTTTGTATTTAACAAGTGGCACAGTAGTATGGTGGTTAGCATCACACCTAGGAGGACCAGGTTTAGAATCCACCAGTGCACCAGGTGTGTGTCTGTGTGGGTTTTCTCCGGGTACTCCGGCTTCATCCCTTAGTCCAAGACTTGTATGTTAGGTTAATTGGTGGCTCTAAATTGTCCATAGGTGTGACTGTGAGTGTGAATGGTTGTCTGTCTCTATATGCCAGCCCTGTGGTAGACTGGCCTATCCAGGGTGTAAACTGTCTTTTACCTAATGACAGCTGGGATTGGCTCCAGCACCCCTGCGACCCTTTTCGGGAAAAGTGGCTAGGATGATGGATGGATGGATTTCTGTTACATAGTTTGTCCACCATAGCATGTCAAAATGTCACACTCACACTAGGACATATTGGACATGGATTTGTGCATGTTGTTAGCAGAGATGTTTCCCAAATCTTGCTGTTTGCGTCCAGCTTGATGTTTGTGACTCTCTCTTCAAACTGTTCTCAGCTGCTGCTCTCTGGGCTCCCGGCCTCCATTAGATGAATCATTTCCTCGCTTGTGTTCTGCTGTTCAGAGTCTCCAAGTGACTAACAGGAAGAGGTGAAGCAGCCAGCTGAGAGACTGTTTAATTTCACAATGAGCTGCTGCTGCTGCTGTTGCTGTTGCTGCTGCTTATTCTTCAGTCAGACTCAGTGAAAGTCTTTCTGGATAAAGAGCTTCTGCCAAATGCTGTGTGGACCGTCCTGTTAACAATGATTTGGTTGTGTCAGCCATAAATGTCTGAACAAATGGCATTTTGGCATTTTGAAGTTTAAAACTTAAGTGCATCTAAATCTAAAAATAAAGTCAAAGCTATTACTTTTTTATGTCAGCATGTTTAATCAAGCATTTTCCCAGGTGTTATTGGGATGTTTGTTAGAATGCACTCAGATTGCTCCCACTTGATGCACGACAGTGATGCTCTTATCAGCTCATAGTTCCCTTTATCTCTTAGGCAACTGGTCAATTTTTAATTTTTCAAAATATTCTAAACAATCCGTGTTGCACGTGGGACAGATACTGTACATCAGTCACTGTTGATTTACATCTAAGTTCAAGTTTTTTCCTGGATGTTATTTGCTTTGTCAACACAGTAGTTTCCCTGAAATAAAAGAGTGGGAGCATTTCTTTATGCAGTGCTGTTGTCATTCTCAAGGCTTTCAGCAGTTTGTCAGTACACGTCTGAGCTTGGAACGTTTAGCTTCACTTGGAGAACTCTCTGTGGTAAAATGGACGTGTTTCTAAATTTAATTTCTGTTTATGTTTTATGGTGAATAAACATGCTAAAGTCAGTGCTGTCTGGCTGTAAGTGCTTAATCATTCCCTCTTTTTTTTTTTGCAGGGCTTTCTGAAGAGTGAGCGTGTTTCCCGGATGGTTCAGAGCGGCGGCTGCTCAGCCAACGACTTCCGTGAGGTCTTCAAGAAGAACATCGAGCGACGCGTTCGCAGCCTCCCGGAGATCAACGGCCTGAGCAAAGAGACGGTGCTGAGCTCCTGGATCGCCAAGTACGACGCCATCTACAGGGGGGATGAGGACATGCGGCGTCAGCCACAGCGAGCACACCTCAGCGCGGTGTCAGAGCTCATCCTCAGCAAAGAGCAGCTGTACGAGATGTTCCAGCAGATCCTCAGCATCCGCAAGTTTGAGCACCAGCTGCTGTACAACGCCTGCCAGGTGAGTGTTTATCTTTAAATGATTTCACACTTTCCGGTCTTTTTACAGGTTTTGGCATTACTACTCTATATAAGTCATAAAAAAGTTGTATAATTTAAGTAGACGAGGTTGCTAATTTAAATCTCTGCTTTTCTGATCCTTCATTGTGGCACTCTGCTGTTGTGGTCTACAGTAGAGTATCCTGTTGGCTTCAGTTTTTCGAGAAATGTGTCTCGAGCTGGACTGGGAGTCCACCTGTGGTTTACCCTTCTATTACAACATGTCCAATTATTAATAGTTTAATCAAAATACTCTCTCGAATACCGTTTCTTATTTCCCTGCTCATATTTTTCGTTTTTCCCTTTTTGAGTCCAAGAAGTTAAAGCAGCAGATCGCTGGTCTTTTCACATGCTCACCTCTTTAAACTTTAGACTATACCGACTCTTTATTAGACCTGACATTTCTTTCATTTTTATAGCTCTGATTAAAAATAAATGTAACTAAGAACATAAATGCTGTGAATTTCCAGAGTTTCTCTAAGGGCAAACCACCTCATTAGCAACAGACAGTGCAGAACATCATGAAGGTCTTGGTGTCTCAGCACACTGCGGCTCAGTAATTGGACGTCAGTGAAGCAACGCAGTGAGGTCCATCCACACTTACTGTATATTCACGTATAGGAGTGGTGACTTGAACTAAAAGTGAAGATGGAGACAGGAGGAAGGAAGTAGAGTTCGATAGGCATCATGGGATTAACCGGAGCCTTAATGTTGTTACAGTGAGTAAGTGAGGTTCGCGCAGAAAAAATTTAAGACCGCAGCAGTGGTCCAGTAGATGGATGCAGTAAATTGTAGCTGCAGAATTTCTCACCATGTGTTTGCATTAATAAGTTAAAATCCCACTGCAGCCAGCTTCCTCTGCATTATGGAGGAACAACAGCTAGGGGTGATTTAAATGTCTGCCTAGAAAGCTCCATGCTCTATGGTTTATTTATCAAGATCGATGGTTTTCTGATGTTTGAACAAGGGTTTGGACACAAGATATAGTGTGCAGCAGCCGTGCAGTGTTGCTGACCCTAGAATTCAATCCATAATTGATTTGTTTTACATTCTTTGGCAAAGATTAAGAGCATCATAAATCTGCCCACGATACAACGCAATTATTATTTTTTCCACAACCTCTGCAGATTTGCGGGTGTTAACTGTAAAAATAAGCTTAACTTTTTCAGTGAATAATAATTAAACACATATTTACACTGAGGTACTGGTTCGAAGGTTGAAATGTATTTGAAAAAGATTTTCCACAGGAAGCTCAGTGAGTCTGGAACATTCTTGAAAAATACATGAGTTTTTTTTATTCCTTTCTCTCAGTTTCAAGTTTAGTTCACTATGTAAACAAAAGGTACAGTTTCGCTTCCAAACCTTTTTACTTGCTCATTCCTGTCAGACTTGACACTGGTTGCCTCACGCCCTTATGCAGCAATGGAGGAAATGCGAGGCTCATGTGTGTGTCCAGCTCCAGAAACAGAAATTGAAATCGGTGGATGTAACATGGTCGCAAAGGGAGGAGGGAGGAAAACCTCTTTGCCCACAATATTTATCCCGTTTTGAAATTTGATCAACAACCAAGAAATGTTTGAACGTCATTTATAAAATTCGCTATGGGAATAATTTTCTGCATTCCATTGCTTTTACATGAATGCATGTGTAATAATAATAATGATCTATTCAATTCAATTGAATTAAATTCAACTTTATTTATATAGCGCCAAATCACAACATAAGTCATCTCAAGGCACTTTACAGTGTAAGGTTTA
>JAUMHL010000027.1:24199867-24223417 GCA_032362345.1 Sandelia bainsii
GTGTCCAACCTTTTGACTGGTAGTGTATATATATATACACACATATATATATATATATATGGTCTAAGTAAGTAATAAATTATTCTGATTTTCAACAAGATAAATTACAAAATTACAATCAAAACGAAATAATAAATTAGAAATGTTTCAGATTCACACAAAACTTGCAGGGTAGGACTACATGTTAATAGGGGACATCTCACACAGTGTGAGTAAACACAAAACTGTGTGTTTTTAAGTGTGTTCTTATTTTAGCCATGAGATAGCAGCAAAACTTAGTTTTCAATCCCACAAAGCAAGATAAGTACAGATACAGAGGATATTTCTGTTGATTTCACTTGAAGAAAAATCACTTTTGTAGTCTGTCTGAAAACAGAATCGATTTTTTTAACTCATATTCAGGTTTAATTCACTTCCAAATACTAAAACGTCAATTTGTGAAGGCAAAACTTTACATGTTTACAGACGTTCACTGTTGAAAATGGCAACAAAAAAAAAAAAAACTCAACGGAGAAGCAGCTGTCACCTACTCACACAACACTGTAGTGTTAAAGGACAGGTTCACAGTTTTTAGTCAGGTGTCCATATGAACACTGACAGAGGCGTTAGTAGAGCGAGTTTTTAAATCTTATCTTCCAAACTCGTTTCTATTTTATCATGTAATCCCCTCATTCTAGTTTCCTTCCGGTGTACAGTGGAAGGAAGGTAACACAAAGAGGGAATTTGTTCTAAAGAGGCACCAGAAAATTCACTTAATGTCAATAATTCGCAAGGTTGGACTGTGGATTTTGGCACAAATCACTTGCTGTGAAGAGGAAGCGTTCTTTGCTGTTTGTTTGTTTTTTCAACATTTTATTAATCTCCATCACACTTAGATGTTTTGGGGTCTTAATAAAGCCTCATCAGTAAAGAGTTTATTTCTCACTTCACTGCAGCTGTTTTCCTAATTAAACCACTTCAGCTCAGTTCAGCTCCACTTAAACCATCAGTTACAAAGACTTAAAATCGCTTTTCAAAATATTGTTTTGATAAAAAAATAAAAAATATGAATGAAAACATAATAAAAACCACTTTTTGGGAGCAGTCATCAAAACACCACAACTTTCCTTTTTTTCTCTTTACAAAAGAGCAAATGGATTCTCCAAAAGGTGCTCGAACTGTTCCCAGAGCTGTTGATGCACTCATCAATATCACATAGTTGTGTCTAATAAGAAAATACTTTAATTAATTACTCAACACTCAAAACACACAGTTCATCAAATCATGAGTTCAGCTGCAGTCATTTAGTGAGGATAAACAAAATGGAAAATAAAATCCAACAAAATATCTTTACTGCTCATTTCCATTATAGAGTTTCATCTCTCGACATCTTAAAACACCCAAAGTAAAATAGTCAGTGCATTTAAAGTTGCTTTCTGCACTTGCTGCATTTGCTGCCAGTAAGCGTTTTGAATCAGTTACTTGTTAATACATGGAACAGCTGGAGATTGTAGCAGTGGTGGTTGTGTTTGTGGACTGTGAAACAGCTGTGGACTTTTCTTGAGGCTGCACACATCCTCATCTGACCAGCCCCTATCCCCTAATCCCAGTGTTCCTTGATGGCGGTAATCAGGTTACTGGTTACCCCCACCCCCCCCACCCCCCAACCCCACCCCCACACACACACCATTGTGGGAGTCGGCAGCTCTGACAGACACTCACGATACTAATCAGTTGTATTATTCTACAACCTCCACAAGGGGGCAGTGTAAGTCTGCCTCTGATTCCAGCGCACCTGCAGTCCACGTCCAGTTCTTCATTGTTTAATGTGTCTTTCTGAGTTTCTTAAAGACACAATCTGCGATTCACCTGCAGAAAAGTGTCGTATTATGTTGTTTTGTTTTCTCCCACGGGGGTATTTGATGCTGTTTTCACTGTGAATCTTTGATCCAAGGACTAACAGAGGGTAAGGTCAGAACCGAAACGACTCATCATCTGTCACCGAAATAAAATCCAACAAGAGCCCAACAGGAATTAAAAATTTAAGTTAAAACAAGCACACAAAAATGTTATTTTATGTTTTTTTCCTGGATTCAGGCTGCAAAATAAATAAATAAAAAAACAAGATAAAAAGGAACCTGAGCAGGTTAAAGATGTGAGTGCATTTAGAGGCCGACAGGTGCAAGAGCACATTTAACTTTCAGAATGGAAGAAATGGTTAAAAAAGAGAAAAGCTGCACAAACATGCAACACTTTGGTTCACAGAGGTGACTGAAACACATTTGGATTTTGTTGATGCTTTAAGGTGAAGAAATGTTTTACCTGTGTGACACCTGTTCAGAGTGAGCAGCAGGTGATCACACGAAGGGTCACTGAGGGGAACAGGGGCTGTTATCAGTAACACTTCACACATTTGTGAATATTTTTATTCTTCATCTTGTTTCTGATCAGGTTTTTAGGTTTTTAAGTTCAGAAGAAGTCAGATGCTCTGTTTCACGTAGATGAAAGAAGATTTTTCTGTGAAAATGTAGAAAATACAGTCAAAAACAAAAAATCCACATATTTAAAAACAAATAACACATACCAAATGTTTTATTATATCTTAATATTATATTACATTGTTTATTATATTTCTATTATATCTTTATTATATTTCCCAGTGAATATTATTCCTTTGTTAAAATCTTATTTTAAAGATTGGCAGATATTTTTAAAATATCTGCCAGTGTATTGATTTGACATTATTTCATTTCACAAGTTGCTAAATTCCTTTTTTATACCTGTTAACTCATGTTTTGGTTCAAATCAGTTTAATTTAACAGTTCAACAATTTCCTCTTTAAGAAAATTATTTTCTGTTGCAAAAACTGAACACACAGATTTTTTGTTTTTTATTTGCTGTGGTTCTACCACAAAACTCTCTTTTCTGACAAGTCAGTTGATGCATTATTCCATCTCACAAATGACAGAAGATATAATTAAATTAATTTAATTTAATTAATTAAACAATTTTTTTTAGATTTTAAACAAATCTTTTTATTTGTTAAAATGTTTGTTTTTTTAATTACGACATTTTTTTTCCTAAAATGTCAGGTATCATTGCAAAAATAATTTACTTTTATTTTGTTCAAAAACTATTTTTTCTATTTCGTCATTAAAGTCTTTGATCAACATGTTGAGTTTATTTCACCTGTTTTTTTGTTGTTTTTTCAGAAATATCTGACACCTCAGTGATTTGTGTTTTCTGCTTTTGTTCTAATATACTCACACATCTCAAAAATTCTGGAAACATGGGAATTTTTTTAAGAAAATAAGCCCAGTGTTTCGTCACTCTTAAAGTCTGAATATCCAGCTAAGTGACCAGTTAAAGGAGGGAGTTTTTTTCCACAGTGAGGACTGTTAAATGCCTGCAGTGAACTCTCCGGCGGCTGCAGTCCATTCTCCATTTGTCCAGCCATGGCGTCATGTGGCTGAATGGATGTTTGAAACCTAATTTTCACAAGTGGCCGGTGAGCGGTGCCACATGTTAACCCAGAGTCGTGCAGAATGGCCCAGATTCTCCGTCCAGACGCGCCACAACCTTGACTGGAGGCCTTTTCTTTAAGGGCGGGCAGCAGGGCTGAAGAAAGAGGTCTCGCCATCGATTGATTTTCCTCACTTGCACTTGCCTGTATCCCACGCTTCAGGAGGCTCGGGAGCTGCCATTGATTGAGAGGCCACATTGGTCATTCTTCCATTTTCTTCGAGTCTTCCTCAATGAGCTGCTGTCTGTGTCACGACCTCTCTCAGCTCAGGACTCATTACTGCATCTCTCCTTTTAGTTTTCACATTGGGAAGAGGAAATTAATGTGTTAATAATGCTCACAGCTGAGAGCATGAATGACATAATGTGGTGTGATGTAAGGGGACATAAAATCAATCTTGCTAGCAACAGAATAGGATCTGTGGAAGCTCTCTCCTGTCTTTGAAGAAATTAACATCAGTCTTGATAAATTATCACCTTCATAGCTGCAACAGCCTTAATTTCCACTGTTGATTTATTTAGATTTTCAAGTAACCTGGTAATTAAAAAAAAGTCCATCCCAGCTTCAAGGTTTTCAAATTGATTTTTAAAAGTTTTTTTTAAACGGATAAAAGCAACAGTTTCACATTGGATACGCTAAAAGGAGATAATGTCTTCTTTGCTTTTTAAACAGTGATCAAAGTAGCAGTAGATTAATTTTATTATTATGGAATATTTGTGTTTTAAAATTAAAGCTGATGCAACCCTGTCTCTTAAAAATGATGTTCCTGTACAACTAAACTGGAAGCACCATCATGTTTCTTATGTTTAGAGAACATAACGCACTGGATAGATGTTTTTAGTCAACATGTTTTCCTTGGTCGACATATGTGAATGTTGCTCACTACACCAATGGTTTATTTATTTTTCAAAATCTACTTAATGAATAATCAAACTCACAGGACACAGCTAGGTAACAAGAAGCAACTGCCAGTCACGTTTTAATATTTGTCCTGACTTAGAATTGGGGTGATCTGATAGAATAGCTGCTAATCTCTGTGATTTAATGTAAGTGTAATATTTCTAGCTGTAAATGTCATCAAATTAAAACTGAAGTTCTGTGTCTTCATCTTACAGCAAACACAGATTTATTGGCCTTGCCATTCCAGTACTCGTGGAGGGGGCTGTATTTGTGTTTTTTAGGAAATTTGTTGGGTAATGGGTAGTCTGATTATTCTCTTGGCACTAATACTGGTGAATAACATTTTTCCTAACTTGTCAGAGTAATTCTTACAAAAACACCATCAAAACTATTGATTTTTCCTATAAGTTGATGTTGTCTTATTGTGTTTTTCAGGTACCTGTATGCTGCGGGACAGAGGGTTTGGAAACGCTGGAAAAAAAGATATTTTGTTCTTGTTCAGGTGAGATCACATGACATGTATTGATCTGTGATTGATTAGCATGTATGCCGTTTCTTAAGATCAGAAAAGCAGAGCAGCTTGGAAAATGCTAAATATAAAAAGTTAAAGTGAAAGAAATCTACAGCAAATGACATAAATAATAATAACAATTAGAAGAAATTATTTGACTCTAACGTTGTTTCGCGAGATCAGTGAAAATATGAAATCACTCACTAAACAGATGTTTGTGTTTATTAAAAATGCATTAGATCAAACCTTTAGCCTTCCCTGGAAAACACGTCCTCACTCTAAAGCAGCCCTTTTTTCAAAAATGCTAATTTAGTTTTTTGATTTTCTGCAGCAGAGAGGCAGTCAAAAAAGGGCAAGATAAAAAAAAAAAAAAAGCAAAAAACATTTGAGGATATTAAAGAAAATCATCTCACATCAGCTGCTCCGCTCAAAAGGTTTTTGCATCTCACCTGTGCACAAGAGTCCTGCTGAACAAAGTTAATTAAGTTCTGAAAATTGCGGACACTTTTCTCTTCAGGTGTTATTTACTTTTCGAGTACAGGGTCTTTGAAGGCAAAGGCAAAAATTTAAATGAAAATTTTGTCACTGTGAAACGAAAGTGGCTCTCTGCTTGACTGAAAGCCCTTAAAGGACGTCAAAGATAGAATCTGTAAATTGAGTATTACTTATGTTACATTGATTGTGGGTGAAAATTTGGCCATGTTTCTAAACTCCTCAAAGATTCATTTTTCCTCACAGTGTGAAAAAAGTACAGTCTGTGAAACTAGGGCCAAAACTGTTTCACCAGTTACAACTTGATTCCAGCCACAACATTAAAACCAGCAGGACCACGCTGACCGGTCTGCAGCTCCGCTGCCCCATTCGTGGTAATCTGTGAAGCACTGTGTGTTCTGACACCTGTCCGTCATAGCCAGAATTAAATATTTCAGCAGCTGGTGTTAAAGTAACTCTTCTATGGGATCAGACCCAGACGAGCTACCCTTCACTCCCGGTGTACTTCAGAGCTTTGTGTGACCATGACCCGCCCGTTCATCAGTTCTCCTCACCTGGACCTCATTTTGTAGGTACTGACCCCACAAGATTTGTCAAATTGCTCCTTATGTTGCCCATTTTTCCTGTTTCCCTCCATCCCCTTGACAGGTGCCGTTGTAACGATATAATCACTCTTATTCACTTTGCCTGGTTTTAATGTTGTGGCTACTTTTATTTCATAAAGAATATAGCAGGAAAAAGGTTTATATACAGAGACGCTGGAAAAATTTACCCTGTGCACAATGCCAGCAATGATTTTCATAATTAGCTGTGGAAGAACTCGACTTGTCTGCACAGAGCCCTGACCTCAACACCAACCAATGTCTTTGGGGTGTACTGGACGTCTTGAAAGACGAACCTGATCACCAACATCAGTCTTAGACCTCACTAATGCTCTGGTGTCTGAATGGGAGCAAATCCCTGAAGGAGAAGCAGTGTTCGGCTGTCCACATACTTTTGGCTATGTAATGTAAAAATAAATAAGAAGTTTTAGTGTGGAGTGCTTTTATGTAACTATAAAATGCAAATATAAATAAAAAGTGACTCAAAATGTAAAAAATGATATTGAGATAAGAGAAATAAACTTGATTTTCAGGCTGATTTTTATTATAAAACTGCAGCAGGTATTGTTCTTGTTATCGTGTGAGGTCTCAAATGTAAATGTTCATTTACAGATCTGGGGCACAATGTTACAGAGACATTAAGATTTAAATGAGAGCATTCAGTATGATAGGACATATTATGAAAATGCTGTGTGAACTACAGACCATGATTTCTACATTCATCAGAAGCTCTATGAGACACAAAGAGCTCTGGAAATGGGAGAGAAGCAGTTTTGTGCCTGTATTTCTGCAGTTCATCGCTGTGTCTTTGCGTCCTGCAGGTGAGTCAGTACACGTTCGCAATGTGCAGTTACAGAGAGAAGAAGGCCGAGCCTCAGGAGCTGATGCAGCTGGAGGGCTACACGGTGGACTACTGCGACCCCCAGCCAGGTAGATACACCTGAGCTGCCTGGAATGGAATGGGAAGAAAATCACCACACAACACATAGCAAACAGGGAACATGTTTTATACTGTAGTAGTGTAGAAGAAGATCTATTTATTAAATCTGTCAAGCAGCATCCAGAAAATGCTAAATGTGAGATAAATCAGGAGCATGTGCGTTTGGTGACCTTTTTTCTATTCAGTTTTGAATTGCAATTATACTATAATGCTGTTGTAGTCCCAAATGAGACCCCAGTGAAGAAGGTTTTTACTTTTCCGTGATGGATTTAAACAGTTTTTTAGAATTTATGGCTGAATCCAAACACTTTTACCAAACTTGCCAAATTTACCAAACAATTCATCAAGTCTAGACGAGGCCTAAAGTGTTATTCATATTTTTAGTTTTGTTAGTGTAATATAAAGCCTGATTACTTGACCAGTGTCTCCTCTTGTCTAGCTTGTAGCTTCAGCAATTTCACATTTAAAACATCTGAATTTAAAAACACATTTTTTAAAAAGTAGCAATTCGTCACATTGCAGGGAATTGTCAAAATTATATGATCACCAAGAACGAGGAAAAAGGAAAATATAGGACAAAAATGTTCAGTACTTCCACATTTAAACTCTAATATGAACTTTTATTTGTGAAACAGTTTTGAAAAACAACTTAATCAAGATGAACAGATAGTGAATTAGAGCTAAATAAAGGAATAAAAAAGTGAAAATGAATTTGGAAGAATAGAATAGAAGACGATTAAACTAGTAAAAACAGTAACACTTGTCATAAATCAGCAGCTGAACAAAATGAGCCAGCGTTGATGCGACTTAATGAAATATGAAATGAAATGAAATGAAATGATCATCATCATTATGTTAAATGCATTTGTTACGAAGCCGTTTACTTTTCACTGTTCTCCTCTTCCTCAGGTCTGCAGGGTGGTCGGGTGTTCTTTAACGCGGTGAAGGAGGGCGACCTGGTCATGTTTGCCTGTGACGACGAGCAGGATCGGATCCTGTGGGTTCAGGCTGTGTACAGAGCCACGGGCCAGTCCTACAAACCGGTTCCACAGAACAAAACCACAAACTGCAGAGGAGGAAACCAGAAACCAGCGTCACCAATCAGTAGGTTCAGATTCTCACACCTCTTATACTACAACGCCGATTCCAAAGAAGTTGTGATGCTGCGTAAAATCTACATAATAACAGAATGCAGTGATTTGAAAATCTGTTCACAGTAGAACATGCAGGAAGACAATCAATCAATCAACAACCAGTCAATTTCTAAATGACCTTATTTTTGTCTTAAAATGGTCCAATTTTCTCAATTTAAACATTTGATATGTTCAATAATGAATAAAAAATGGGTTTATTAGATGTTTTTTTATTAAGGCTGGACCCAAATATCCGGACATATAACTCTTTAAACCATGACCAGACAAAAGCTGAGTCAGAAATATGTCATTAGAAACTGGTCTGCCACAGTGGCACAATTAGCATGAATGGAAATGGAGCAATAGACTGTGTGAGAGACAAAAGTCCACTCTGGCCCACTTGCATGGTGGAAGCGAAACAGTGACTGCTACCCTACACACTGTCTTTTTGTACCGGCGTTATCCGACCACTAAAACCACGTCAGAGTGCGTTTTTTTCAAAGGCTGATGCACTGAACAATACACAAAGTTTGCTTTTACCAGAGAAGGGTGAGTTTAGGGCTTAGCGAGCCTGCAGTCTGATTATGATTCATTTGGCCGGTGCCAGTAACTTAATGTTTGCTCATTTATGAAAACGTGTGTGCTGCTTCTAATAATTGCTCTACGCTAAACCCAACACCCCGCCACACCCCCACCTGGATATTCTCCAAATAACAGAACCTCATTTCATCCATGAAGCAGTGGCATCAGATGACAGAGACAAAACATTAGTGAATTAACGGTCGTGCAACAGGTCAAGCAGCTAACTCCCCCATGAAGTTATCCTTTACTATTATTATAACTATTTTTATTATTGCACTGATTGATTATTCTTTCCTGTTAAAACCTTTTTGCAGCAATGCAGACATAACTTACAGGTTTCAGTATATTATATTAGGTTAAGAAACACTTCTCCAAACTAATATCACTAAACACTACAAGACACAGAGTGACATTGCTGATGGAATATCATTTTCAGCATCTTATGTTACTTTTTAAATACAAATATGAAGCTGTTTTCTTCATCTGATCTGATCTTGACTTACTGATTGTCACTTAATTTCAGCTTAAGAGAAGGATTACGTATTTTTGATATGTAAAATTCAGCATGTTTGTAACATCTCGGCTGGGATTGTTATTCCTTGCCTGGTTTTGTCACTTTCGAGCATCCAAAACCACAAGCACAACCACAAGTCTGTTGTCTCCTACTAGTTGAACTGAGCAGCACAGGACAGAATCCTGATCCAATATGGCGACGCAACAGATGCATTTCACAAGCTCCGATGCAGCATCTACGTTTATGTACAATATCTCAACAACGCTATAAATTCAGTGGAAAAGTTTTGTAAGTTAGAACCTTTATTGAAATGACATATTTTGAACATATAACCAGTTCTACAGGATCTGCTCTACAGTTTTCTCAGTTTTCTAACTAATAAAGTGACATGTTTAGCATTTTTTACAGCATTGTAGCTTTACACCCCTGTAGCAGTATAGCTTGTCTACTTCCTCCTACAACCTGGATTCCTTTTCAGAGAAACTTGAATTTAATGCCTCAATATGAGTGGATATTGATCTTATATGTTAGTTTATTGTGGAGTCTTTATGTTGTGGTATTTCACAATGACTTAGTAGATGAAGCTTTATGTGATTGTGATACCTGAAAATTTTGGTATATTTAATATCTTAGAACATGAATCCCTTTCTTTCCTTTTTCTCTTTTCCTTCTTCTTTCATCATTATTGTTCCTTGGTTGAAAAACACTGGAACTGTCCTTTATTTATTACAGAAAGACGCAGACAGATAGCAGGAGCTCAGACTGAACTTAGGGGGCATTTTGATTTGTTTGCAGTGAGCTGATTGGCTGCAGGTACACACACAGTAGGAGGCAGATCGAAGCAGGTGAACAGTGTTTGTGTTGCACTGCTGCGAGAGAGTAAACACACGGGGGAAGAAAGGATGGTAGAAATGAAAGAAAGGGATGAAGAGAGTATACAGACACAGAATGAAGGACACTCGCTTCTTCAATACAGAAACACACCATGCATCCATAGTTCCTGCCTTTGTTTCTTCTTTCTATGTTTCCTCCAGTTATTTTGGTCTCCTTCCTCTCTTTCTTCTTCTTTTCTCTCCCTCCTTTATTTCCTTTTTTTCTCTCTCTATCTGTCTTTTCTTTTCTTTTTTCTATCTCCCATTGTATGTATAAAACTATAACCTGGAGACAGTATTATTTAAATCAAAATGCACTGAACACTTAAACCCATTTCAGACGTGCTGCTTTCATCAGGAACGCATGATGACATCCATACTACTGAAGAGATGTGGTCAGATGCGTCCCAGACTACCTCAGCAAAACTTAAACTTGGATTTAGCGCCGTCCACTCGTGATCTGATCACTTGAGACACATCTTCTTACCAGGTGTAAACAGGGTCTAAGATTTATTTTCCTTTTGATTACTACATCACAGACGTCGTTACCTGAAATTGCTGCAGTTGGAAACCGACGCACTAAGCGGTCCATCTGATTCACCGTTAGTCCCATAGCTCCCGTGTTTTCTCACTGACGTTATGAGCTCACTTCTTCTCTGGCGCCTACCTGGTGAACTGCGAGCACTTCAGACTCTTGCCGCGTTGAAAGTGACACTTAAATGTTACTAGGTCCGACCCAGTAAGATTGCTGTTGCAGCCTTTACAGAAAAGTGACCAGGGTGTCAGATTAATGGAAAGGAGTGCACGTCTGCAGTTCTCTGCATTTTATCCACATTTCTTTCTCTCTTCATTTCATGTCTGAGTTCATTTTTAAATCATAAATTGTTTACATGCGTGTTATTTTCTACCATCTTCACATCCTTTATTGAAATATTAATTATAGTGAATATAGAACTAGTAACATTGCACAAATCTTCACACTGTACATTTAAGTTGTTTTTTTTTTTTACTTTTTCACTTTATTTCTTACTTAAATGTCTCTTTTCTCAACTTTTTTCCAAACTTCTTTCCTCTTCGTTTCCACACATGCTTGCCTTGCTGTTTATCTTTTTTGAACTCCTCCTTCACTCTCTGCAAATCATTTCATTTATTAAGTGTGTATGAAGGGTGTGAGTGTCTGTGTGTTTGCCGGCTGCCTTCTCCCGGGCGAGCATTGTGACATGAAGAGCTTCATACTGCGAGCTGATTACTGTAGTATTTGTGTAATTTGGTGCAGCCGCCCGTTCTCGCCGCCGCTCGTTAGGGTTTAATGGAACAGATTGAAGCGTTAATGGCGAGAGGTGCTGACATGCTGTTTGCAGGGGGAAATAGAAGGTGTCCCTGAAATAGCTCTTAACTGGGTGCTAAGTGTCGCTCTGTGTGTGTGTGTGTGATGAGCTTGAGAGAAAGTCGTTCTCACTTTAGTAACGATTGTGTCATTGAACCTGCATCTTCAAATCTCTGTTTGCCTTGCAGGCATTTTTCATATAAATGAAATGCTGAGGTTAAATAACACTAATGACTACATGTGTACACACAACCACACACAACAAACATGGGTTATTGAGCATTAATGCAGTCGTATCTCTATTGACATTATTGAAATTGGTGCATTTTTAAACACAAATGAGCCGTTCTTCCCTGTTTGACGGTTAGTAACTCGTAGTGAGACGCAACATGTTTCTTTTGTTCGTTTCCATCTCAGGAGCGTTTTCAGCTTCTTATCTTTGGAAGTGTCTCAGGGCACAAAGAGGCAGCATCAGCGTCAGATTTTATCGACCAACACGTGAGAGCAAATAATGAAGCAGTTTACACGCTGCAGTCATGTCAGAGGCTCACACACACACACACACACACACACACACACACATACACGGTTGTCGTTACTCTGCTGAATGGATCCTCGGCTTCTATTTTCAGTAAGCAGCTCGTTCACCAGCTGATGTCCAAACCACACTGACCCAGATTTTTACTCACAAAAAGGAGCCACAAATTAAAATATGTTTTATGATCCCAGTCATCGTCCAGGTCTCGATATAATTTACAATAAACCATGTTCAAAAATACAGTTGCATCTAAATATAAAAACACAGCTCAATGACTGAGCTTAAATTAATTTGTCACTGAGGCAGGCAGGTTTGGCCAGAGCAGGAAGTGTCACATTTACCGTCTTTCAGTAAATGTTTGGGTTGTGTGTAAATTATTGAGATCAGGGGCGTGTTCTTCATACGTGGATTAACAGCTCAGCCTCAGAATATTGTTGAGACAAACGCCAACCTACTGGGGTACAGGTTTGTTCTCGGGATTAGTCAGTGTAAACAGTTCATCCAACAATGGATGCAACATGCACATTGAAATCAGGGCAATGATAATAAGACTCGAGTTTATAATACAGAGAGTGCTGTGCGATGCGACAGTAAGTAGGTCTGAATAACTTGAAAGCAGCAACTGATGCCATTCCTCGCAACTGAAAAAACTGAAACTGTGCATGTGTGCGTTAGCAAGTCATTTTAAACACACAACTGACAAATAAAGGGATGTGTCATTTTAATTTTACCTGCGTCAGAGTTTTCACAATCAGTGGTAGTGGGGTGAAGAGTAACGCATAGAATATTCCTGTAACTTCACATTTGAGCTGTTCCCATGTTCAACAATAAAGAGCATTAATGAGACAAGGCATGGGTCAGTACTGACAGAGTAATACTCTGATATAGATATATGACGTTTGTTCATTTGATCACATCCCAGCAGAGAAACTGCTGATGTTCTTTACATTTGCTTTTCTCCGTGAGAGTAATCAATGACCTCAGAAGTGAACCTTAAAAATATGGAAGACAACAACAGAAGCCTTTTTAATATCATTCAAAACGACAGGCCTATGTCTTAATGTGGTTTCTGTCGATGTTTTGTTGCTCTGTGAGCAGGATTCAGCAGCAGGCCAGAAGATCCAGTAAACACTTCCTGTCACACTCCTGCTTGTTCGCTGCAGCCTACATTTTGCGTAAACAGGAATAAAAAGGACCATCGTTCAAGCGACCCACGAAGGAAGTCCAAACAAGTGGAAATCGCCAGAAGCTGAGAGGACGTTCGGCTGTGACCTGAAATCCACTTGTATCACACACGCTGTGACTTCTGTCCTCAGTAAGAACTGTTAGGAGTCAAGACTCACTCGTGAAGCTGTTGTTCAGGGGTGTTTACACCTGTCAGTTGTGTTTTTGAAGAAGCAGGTGGTCAGTTTTACAACGAGGATGATCCTGACGAGAGACGATAGACAGACAACCTCGTCTTAACCTGGGGGTTTCAGCGGCACCCTCGAACACAGCAGAACAGCTGAGCGAATGTGTTTATGTGCGCTTCAAACTTTCCCAGAGTTGAGTTTGTCTATTTGCGCTCTGCACAATGCGAAGCCTCACTCAGCCAGACGGAGGCTGATGGGCTTGTCCGTCCTCATCTTCATCTCTGCTGGCCCTGACATCGTCGCCACCGCCACGCTCCGACAGGCAGATCAAGTCACATCTCTCAGCCCAGTGCACCTGAAACTGAAACACTCTCCATCCTCCTCCTCCTAGTCCGCATCAATAACCTGCCATCAGCGACCGCCACCACCTCTCAGAGCCGGATGTCACATAGATGTGACTGTTGCTGTGACAATACCAATGGAGCCCGCATAACATGGATATGGAGACATCAAGCATAGAAAAATATCCCAGCCTCCCATCTGCAACACACACACCCCTCAACATCCTCAAACATGTTGTAAATATGATATCAAGGTAGACAGAGTATAAATACAGTATAAAACCCCCACACATAGAGTAAAAGTTTCACGGAAGCCCTTAAACTAGATAAAGGGAATCCAATTAAACAACTGAAACAACAAGATGGCACTTGTTCATTCATTTACTATGGAAAATGATCCAATCTTTCTCTTTTGTGTGTGGCAAAAGTATGTGCACCTCTAGGATTATCAATCAGTCATTTGAAGGGGAAATTAAAGGCACCACACCTATCATCTTAAAATAAAATAATTCCATCAATATGTTCCGTCTACAGCAGCTATGTGGGGAAATCGGACTGTGGAACTGCTCACATAGCAGCAAAACAGCCGTGCCAAAATTTCTGACATGCTAGAAATCCATCCAGGAGCAGGTTCACACCACCCGTCAAATAACAACTTGTGAGCTGACAAATTGTCAGATCAGTTGGCCGCGATTCAGGCCAAATCCGTACAATGTTTACCTGGCTTAACATACATTAGAATTGTTTGGTCATTGATACATTTAATGATTATCTTATCCAATTTGTTCTAATGTGCTTCAGTTGATAGAGGCTAAAAACATACATCTGCTATCATTCATTTCACTGGCCAGGTCTCCCTTGAAAAGATGCTGCTAACCTCAGTGGGATTTACCTCATTACATTTGAATAAAACAGTCTATCCTTGTACCTAACAAGGATAGACAAGAAGACAAGAAGCTGTATGTTAATGTAGACCATGAAATGTAATTGAAAATGCAGTAAAAAGCTGTTTTCTTAAGCAGTAGAAACCATTTTAATTAATTAACCGTCTTCGAGGTCAGAGGTCTCAGCTCTATTCTCCAGCTCTCTCTGTAGAGTTTGCAATTCCCGTCTTTGTTGAACTTTTCTTCTGTCATGCCTCCTGACAAGATATTGGCTCAACCAATATAGCATGCAGTAATAACTGTAAGTATATCAGCAGGGTCACTTTGCAGAAATGTAATTTCGGGTTTAAGTTGCTTTTATGTTCTCTAACTACTTTATTAGTTGCGGAGTCTCCCATTGTTGCACTGGATGCACTAGTTGCTCCTTGGTCGTATTTCTAACAAAGTCAAGTGATGTTTCAAACTGCACTTTTTATGAAACCAACCTAACTGAAATCTCAAGGATCATGACTGTAATCTGAGACTAGATTTTTGTTGTGTTTTTCAAGAATATTGAAAACCAAAATCTGACACTGATGAGAAACTGCTCAGCAAACACAAAATGAAGAAACCTGCAGAGAGTCAGGACCAAACACACCATCTGTGCCAGAAGCAGTGACATCCATCCATATTTTCTGTCAAACACTCATTAACCCCCCCCCCCCCCCCTTCTTTAACACACACGCACACATACATAGGAGATAATAGCTGAAAGTTGGACTTGACACAGATCAACATCACTCCTCCGCCGTCTGTCCCCCAATCAATACTCCCCCTCCTGTTCTTTCCTCTTATTATCACCACTAATCTATATTTCTTTGTCTCGTTTTCTTTAGAGTCGTCTACTTCACTCCCTGTCTCTTTTCTCCAAATTACATTAAGGACAAACCAGCGTTTTGGAGGTAACAAATGTAAAATGACCTACATCGGAATTAGACACAGAGAGAAAGCAGGCCACTGGAGCCAAAGGGCAGCCAAACGCAGAAAAGTGGGAGTCAGAAGAAAAGAAGACAAGGGGGGAAAAAAAGGAAAGGATTGTCGATTGGAAGTTGATTGTGGAGATTTCACTTTTGCTGTCTTTTTTTTCTCTTTTGGACAAAAGCGACAAAGAAAAAAGAGAGGAGGGGGCATCAAATGTCTGAGTCCTTGCAGGCTTCTCTGCGTCCACACAAAAACAAAATGGCAGCGTTAATAAAAAGCGATCACTAATGCTCGTCTCGGGCACCAGGCCGCGGGCGTCGCAGGCGTGGAAACGGCGCCGGCATTCTTCAGCAAGCCATGGTCTTTTGTGGGGCCATGTGTCACACTCAGAAACTTCCCATCCCGAAATGTACTCCTACAATAAAGGCAGAGTGGAGAGTGTTAGGCTTTTCATTTGGCGGGCCATTAACAGGGAGGCCTGAAAGGGCTGGAAATGAACCCAGGTTTGCTCAGGCCGAGACGCCCCGCGCCTCTCCTGCTTCTTCTGTTTGTCCTGTTTTCTGTTCAGTCTTCTGTTGCTGAACCCGAAGCCTTGTTATCATCTGCTGCTTCAGGCGCTGCACTGCTGAGCTCAAAGGATCTATAGTTCTGTGTAAAAATACTTTATAAGTAGCCAGTCTAGTTTTACTCCAAGTAGAAGTCTGATGATATTTTTTCTTACTGTCATTAGATAATTTGAAAACAAACAAAAACTGAATGTATCCTACTAACAGGTACTACATATATCTAAAGCCTGGTATCGTATTTTTCTGTATATCTCTATTTTTCTGGGTTTGATTCTTGTCCAGACACTATTAATCACATCAGTGAACCACTGTTATACAAAGTGTAGTTTAATTTGGCACAATCCCACGTACAATATCCTGTTGCCCCACATACTTTCCCTCTGGGATTAATAAAGTGTTTTGAATCTTGAATACTTACTAAGGTTACATTCAGACATTTACCCAATGTTAGAGCAATGTAAGCGATGAATTGAATTAGTGGAGGTTTATGTCAGGTACCAGTCAGACAATTTAAATATAACCAGGAACTAAATGTAAAGTTTATTAGACACCAAAACATTTCACAGTGGTTATGTGAAGCTAGACATTTTTCTTGTTAGGTCGTCCATGTTGCGTTTTGGTCCTTGATCACTGAGGATGACTTGTCCGTTTTACTAGAGAGACATTGTCTCACCAAGGTTTCTCAGCACTTCTCCTCTGCTCCACACCTCCAACTCCTCAGCTCATAGTGACTTTCAGATCTTCTGGATGATTCTTGGTGGATTTTAAATTTCTCTTCTGGGAGCAGAGGCCTGTGTTTTGCAGGACTAACAGCTAGTAGCTAATAGCAGGCTGTATCCATAGTAATGTGCCTCCAAAGTCATCAAAAGTCCTTCTGCCATTGCAGGGCTTCAGAAAGAATTCTGCCCATGACATCAAAAGAGCGCACACGAGTTGGAGGAAGATGGCCAACATTACTAACAAAAATGGCACAAAGACAGGAGCTGCTGTAACTCTCTGCCACCCAACAGGTGCCTTTCTAGAACTAAGTGAGGTGAGAACTGCGGGAGCCTGTCTAATTCTGGATCTGGATCTCTGCTGTGGATGCCACTTTCTCCTAGACCAGAGACTGTTGGTATTTGAATGACTCTACAAGACGTGGCAGAAAAAACATTTAAGCAGATGCAACTTGTTTTATGTTTGACACTTCATTTTAAATAGAGTGGCCCATTGGAAACTCCTCTTAATAGAACGCACTCCAGTACAACCTCAAAAATTAACATGTAGTAGAAATATCACCTTTCTGAACATACTCTTGAAATGAAATTGTACACAATAAACTCTCTTGCTGCAGTTGATCAGTGATGTCCATGCTGTCTCTTGTCTCCCTGGCTGCTTGTTTTCGACTCTGTGAGTCACTTCCAGTGTTTTTCCTCACATGTCGTCCATGTTGGCGAGTGTTTTGTGTCAGCTGAGAGAACTGACAGCTTCACAGAGGATCTGTAGCCAACCGAGGTGGGAACTATTAACCACAGCACTGAGAACTGACACTGCCAATGTAGTTCTGCCTGGGCGTGTGTGTGTGTGTGTTTACACTTCAGTTCACTGCTGAGCTCAAAGAGAGGCGTGAATGATTGTGAATCAGAACACATTTATCTATCACCTCTTTAGCTGATGGAATCATACAAAGAAATCTGTGCAGTCATTTGTCTGTGGACGTTGAGGTTACAACTTTTATTTTTCTGCTCCTTCTTTCTTGCTCACTTTCACCCCTCATTTCTAAAAAAATGAACTTCTCATGACATTGCTTTTGCTGGATGTTCTATAGCAGTGGGCTATACGATTGAAATTCCTAATAATCATCCATACCTGCTACAACTTTGATTTCAAATAGAAATAGAAATGCAGCTGAGGGGAAAGCTTTCATATTCTTTCATCATGTTTGATTTCATCCAAAACTGTGCTTCGGTTCTAGTCCAGTTCTAGCTTGTATGGCGCCCTGGACGAACACATCTTCAGCACCTTGGAAACAAATAGAAACACCAGCAAATAAGACTCTTAAATAGCAAAAAGAAGTAAAGACACAAACAAATAGCATATAGAAAGATGTTTTTGACTATCGCTAACATCAGAACCCACATATAGAACAAACTTGTACAAATCCTGCGTCACACAAGTACAATAACACACTTATAGAGAAGAGACCCTGGTTATTACACTATTGCACTTCAAACAGGAAAGAACATTTTAAAAACTTCCATGTAAAACTCCATTGATAGCTAATTTTAGTAATTGCACTACAGTTGCACAACACTGTACATAAACGCACAACAAGCATAAACCTGATTCCTGTTCCCTGTTCCCTGTTCAGGTCTGGATCCATCTCAGCGTCAGGGAGTGGAGGAGCTGATCTCTGCTGCTCCGTGTCGCTTCGACCACGCTGCCCTTTTCACCATTTTACAGAAACTCACTCTGCAGCACCGCATGAATGACTCTTTCTCCTGCCTGGTATGTTACCGTGAACACACCATCTGACACACTCTGGGTTTCTAGCATCAGCTTAACATGTTGCTGCTACACTACTCAGAAATGATAAAATACACATTTATGAAGTTACTGGAAAAGCTGGAAACTTGTTCCCCTGCTCAGAAGATATTTTCTACAAAGAAGGTCACGGATATTTGACCAGAACTTTTGTTCTGTTCTGTTTCTTTACATTAACTCCACTGTAGTTGGAGCAGAGGTTCTGCATGAGTTCTGGAAGTTCAAAAGAAAAACACCTGGAAATTGAGCTGTAGATGAAAAGATTTTTCTCACTGTTAGATCAGCTCACTATGATCCTATACCTGATGACATTGTGACCTACAACAATTTATTAGATCAAGGTATTTGTCAGTCATCAGAAAATTATTCTGCAACAACATTTCAATGTGGTACTTTGAGCACTGGAAACTTGTAGTGAGAGAAACATAGTAAGTGTTTTCTCTGTGTGTGTGTGTGTGTGGGGGGGGGGGGTTAAGCCTGGAGGGCTCTCTCACACTGTTCGAGGGGATAAACACTCTAATCAATACTTTCCAAATAGGAACATGACCATTATGGACAACTGCTGGGCTGACTCAATGAAGAATCGGGGAGGAGGGTGAAACCTAAATAAATGCGTTGGCTGGATGAAATGAGATGCTTTGTGTTGTGTGCAACTAAGCAAGAACTCTGAACCCCAAATTGTGTCAATATGCTTTTTATTTAGCTAATTTTTACTGTTGTAAAGCGTTCCGCACAGTTTTGTCCTTTTGTTAACACAGAGCCAGTGTTTGACACGTAAGAAGAACACGTCATTAACCTGGACTCATGTTTAGTAAAAATTTGATTGGTTCAGTGTGCCTGCAAAAAGTTTAGCAGAAAATGAAACAAATGTCAATAAGAACTAGTAAACCAAAGCAAGAAATCTTCTATTCATATTATGAAAACTTACCAACGCACAGAATATAAAGAATTTGACAGCTCTGGGAGTCAACTGTCCATGACAGTATCAAGGTACCTACACACTCGACAAACGTCACGTTTGTCACGTAAGTGCCTTACGACAAGAAAAACAACTGATGTTCAAGCTTTTGGCAGAGATTGTTTCAGTCCACGCTGCCTAAATTAATAATAATAATAATTGATACTTTATTGATCCCCTTGGGAATTATTGATTTGGGGGAAATTCTTTGTGGACGCCAAGTGTCAGGGTATCAGTGTCTTGTCCAAGGACACCTCGACATGTAGCCTGGACTGGGAATCGAACCGCTCACCCTCGGGTTTGAAGACGACTGCTCTACCCATTGAGCTGTCATGCCCCAATCCTGCATTTAACCCATCCCGCTTGGGGGGAGCAGTGGAGGACACTCAAGGACACTTGGGATGGGGGATGGGCTGGGAGTCTGGCCTGGGATTCGATCCTGCCACTTTCTGCATCCCAGTCTGATGCTTATGCTTATCCCATTGAGCTACCAGGCCACCCGTCATTATATGGTTTATTTTGCCAAACACAGGTGCATATACAACAAGAGTTTCATATTTTGCCATCATTATCGACAGTGCCAGATATCCAGGGTTAAATACGCCAGGGGTTAAATATCCAGATATTATTTTTGGTCAATAGCGTACACCCCTGTTAACTTTTTGGTTTCACAGTGGAAAGTGGGTAAAGATGCAGCTGCGGATGGTGGGAAAATGAAATCACTTCTTCCTCTATACACCTCATGAACCCTTTCCTGACTGCTGACAGCTTGTTGTGAGGACGCTGCTATGAAGATCAGAGTTGCAGCAGATTGAAAGATTATGCTTTTCAGATTTCCACTGTGCCTGATGTAAATTTGTCTTTAACAAACAGCAAATAGTACAGCTGTGCATTTGCATGTTTAAGACAATTTAGTGCAACTTACATAAATTTTATAACTTGTATAACTTCCAAACACTTTCAAGTCACCTTCTTCATTTCTTCTTATTTAGTTTCCATTTTGGAGTCAACTGGATTAATAGCAAGAGTCCGTATTTTTTACCCATTTTTATTGAAAAACGTATAAAAACTTAAAAATAGTCCTGGTTCATTCCGGTCAAGGTAAAAAACATTGTTTAGAATGAAGGCCATCAGAAACAACAAACAAATAGGACAAATCTGGAGGAGTCAGCTCATCCTGTGTGAGTTTGCTTTGTCTTCTCATCTTTTAAAAGCAACGGAACAAGAAGATGTTCATCAGAGTGACATCTGCGCTTCTTTCATTTCCCTACCTGCCTCACCAGGACTCCTTCCAGCTCTGCAATTAGAACGATCTTTTCACACCGCCCCTCCAGCTTTTCTCTCCTCAGCCTTTTGTAAAAGCTCAAGGGCTTTGTGTTCCAACCTGAGCCCCCTTTTCACAAACACTCTGAGAAAAGGCCAGTGCCTCGGCGTGGGGGACATCTGTTGAGAAGTGGCTTGGATTCATGTCATAGACGGGGTCATATTTTATTCACAAAGAGTTGAACCCAACAACAACAACAGTAATTAGGCAGAATTTGGTTTGTAGCTGGGGCCCAGAGTCCTGCTAAATGGATCGGTGTAGTTCCCACTGAAGATGTAAGGGTTAAATTCCCCACTAGAGCTGCTGGTAAAGTACTGAGCTCCAGCTCAAATGTTTTTCTAACTTTGTCCAAGTAGGAGGCAACATTGGAGAAAGGAAAATCTCAATACAGTCCAAACTTAATCCAAAACAACAATATGGTTTAATACAAAAACAATGTCTGTCCTTTTGAAGTAAAAGAGGACAAAACAGCCCACACACATGTTGGCTCTCACCCCTTCGTCGTGTAAAAGCACCCATCATGTTCACAAAGACATATTTTACTTCATGAAGTTCTGAAAACCAACATGTTATAAATAAAGTGAGTTTTTGTTTGACCGTTAGGAATTTTGATCCAAGTAACTAGAATTACCACCTTGAGCTTGCATGCCTCAACCAGTCAAGTTGCAATTTACATGCATGTAAATTGCAACTCATATTCTCATCAGTTCATCCATGAGTCAAGTGAATCTTTGTGCTAGATCTAACAAAATTGCCTTCAGGCGTTCCTGAGATATTGTCTTGACTAGAATGGGACATATGACCTTTGATCATCAAAATGTAATCAGTTCATCCTTGAGTCGACGCGAATGCTTGTGCCACGTTTAAAGAGATTCCCCCGAGGCGGCTGTACTGAGAGAAGAATGCGATGGACAAATGGACAACCTGAAAACAAAATATCTAAAGATTTTCTAGTGCCTTAACTTTGCAGCTATTGTTACCAAAACCAGTTTTCATATCTCACTACAGGTCCATTTAAATAACCAAAAGCAATGCACAAGAAACAAAATTCAATCTGCCAACTGGGTTTGGACCAAAGACAGCCCTGAACTAAAACATGCAAATAGTTAGTCAAGGTGTTTTGGTTCAGATAAAGGCGAGAAGGTGAGTTTGGAGCTTTATCAGACGTCCAAACACTGCACAGAGGATTATAATATCTTGCAAGATGATGTTGCAGCAAAAGTTGAACCAGACATCATGGAGTTGTGCCAACGCTGTGGTCTCATTGACATTAATGATGGAGCTGTGTTTTATTCCCATGCTCTTTGTTTACCTACAAATTGACATTTTCTTAAAATTAAGTTAAAGTTAAAACTTTGATATAGAATTCAAAATAAAGTTCTGAGAGTTTCAAAGAAGTTGGTACAAACACTTTGTAGAACAGAACTACCATGTCTTCTGTCCATGTAGACACATACATATAAAGAAAATATGTTTTCAATGTGTTTTCCTCACAGTGTCAGTGCCAGCATGCACTTTTTAAAGAAAGAAAAATCCTGAACCTTTGTGTCTCATGACTGTTAGATCAACAGCGGCCTATTATTGTCCCAGGACCATCACCACACTTCCTCAAACCTCTGTCTGGTGAAGCAGAAGGAATTGGGATCATAGAAAATGACCACTATCAGCAATATCTGAAAACCAATATTTACCTCGTTGTCATCTTTTAGTCTCTTGTTATGCAGTTCTGACCCACTTTGGTTTCCTGCCTTCAGATTTGAAAGCTGAAAGATATAGAGACATCTTTGTCTTTGTCATCTGTCATCTTTGGAGACATCTTTATTTTTGGAGGATGAGGACGCAGGTGTCGTTTCCTCCCTTCAGACCTGTCTGAGTGTCCTGCTGTCAAATTACCTTCCTGTAGAGCGCCACCATTATAAACTCTAATATACAGCAATTACTCAGATCTATGCATGCACACGGTTCAGGCTCTTGCCTCTTTTTAAATCTGAAGCTTCCCAGTGATTGAATTACATTTGTGCTAATTAGAGGAGTCTGCAGAAGAAGAGAGAAGCGCCAGATTGCATTGCAGTGTTCACATGGAGATGAACCGCTGACCTCAAAGGGAAAAAAGCCAAACAGCAAAATGTTCTGAGAGATTAACCAATATTTGTGTTTATCATCTACTTCTGATTAATGCAGTGATTGTTTTTAACCCACTGAGAAAATAACTCATCACTGTGCTGCTGAGCAAGATAAACACTTTGTTTTAGCAGGTAGCAGTCAGAGCAGACAATACGATATTGAGACGTATGTCTTTTCATTAAATACTTGACACACAGCAGTGCTTGAATGTTTAGAAATCCTTAGGAATTTTCTCTATTTCTGCATAGATATCCATAAATAAATGTGACCTAAAATGTGATCTTATTGTCACGCAACTAAAGCCAGAGACAAAAAATACACATTCATTTATTTTTTCTGCAAAATAGTCCAGTTTTCAGTGTATGTATGGATAAAACGTATGTGAACCTATACCTTCAGTAACTGGCATCACAACCTTTTGCAGCACTAATTTCAACTACACGTGTTTGTTAGCTGTTTATCAGTCCTGCACATTGGCTTGGAGGGTTCTAAGCCCATTCTCCCTTTATAGAACATCTTTAACTCAGGGATTCAATTCAATTCAATTCATCTTTATTTGTATAGCGCCAAATCATAACAAAGATCATCTCAAGGCACTTTACATA
>JAUMHL010000027.1:24223517-24233844 GCA_032362345.1 Sandelia bainsii
CTGCAGCATTCTGGATTAACTGTAGGCTTTTTAATGAATTATTGGTGCATCCTATTAACAGTGAATTGCAGTAGTCAGGTCTAGAAGAGACAAATGCATGGACTAATTTTTCAGCATCACTTTGAGACTTTCTAGTATAAAACACAATGATTGTATTCATAAGGAAGGGCAACTGAAGTGTCTTAGCAGTTGTTAAGTTACCGGATGTTAAGTTAGGGATGTTGTTTTGCTTTCTTGCATGAACTGTCAGCTTCTCCTAGTCCTTCCAGACTATTACACAGCTGGTCTTGAGTTGATCTTTGTAGGTCCACCACTCCTGGGGAGGATAACGATGGTGCTGAATGTTCTCCATTTGTACATGAGATGCCTTTAGAAATTCTTTGGTTACCCTTTCCAGTCTCATGAGCATCAACAACTCTACTTCTAAGGTCTTCAGAAATCTCCTTTTGTTTTAGCCATGACACACTTCTACAAAGCTGTGTTGTCTAGATCAGACTCTGATACTGAAGACCCAGGTTTCTCCTCTAAAAAGTCAGGGTCTTTTCAGACTTGTGGGTTCCCTTTATCCAGTTTTAGGACTTATATAAAAAACCTGATCATGTTTTAGGTCATATTTATGCAGAAGAAGAGAATATTCTAAATGGTTCACAGACTTTGAAGCAAGAGGATTTTCTAATCGTCTCAAAGCCCAGCCGTTTATAAAGGCTGCACAGTGTTACTGTAAACAGTATTTTAATCTCCATAAAAGTCTTTGGATAGATGTTTTTCATTTTAATTTAACTGAGTAGTAAAGAGAAAGTAGTGGAAAATGCTCGTCTCCAACTTCACAATGTTAGGAAATCCTTTGTAAAAAATCAGAATCCAAACAACTAATTAACTGCTTCTTTGGTTCGTAGCTCAACTTTATTTTAAATGTGCTACAAACAGAGAGACAAACAAAGGACACTAATTACACAAATTCCTCAGTACAAGTACTGTAATACTGGTAGGTGAAGTTAATGTTCACACTGACAGAGATTTTATTACATATTTTCACCTTTTGATTAAGTTCATTGTCAGTATTCTCTGTGCACCAGTGAGTGAAAGGAACAAGAGCATGTGATTTATTCACAAATATGTCAACTCAGGTGTTTATTGAAGTGAAGCTAAATGTTGAAAGTGTTGTCATAGGTTACTAAAAGGCCAGTATACTAAGCCAGCACCATTTTTCAGCTGTTTTAAAGGGCAACTCTCTTTCCCTCCACATCTTTCCAGCTTTTGATAAGGATCTGTATGTGATTGAGACTGTCCTCCGGTGAAATATGACATTGTAGGTTGTTTGTTCAATATGTTCGCCTTATCGTTTGAAGACATTTAGTGGCTGCAGTGAACATTACACAGCCCCCAACTATTAATACCCTCAAAGTTTCCCAGGAGGAGGTTGGAGTGGATGGGTGGCACAACAAAGCACAGGACTTTCACACAGGAGACCAGAGTCTGAGTTTCAGTCCAGTATAAGGCAGTTTTCTATTGATGTTATTGTTACCAGTAACATGATGAATGAGACTGGTCCGAACGTCACGTTTATTACGTGTGAAGCTAAGGAAGCTGTCATTTTCAGGGGCAACCGTAGCACAGTAGGTAGGGCAGTTGGCAGTAGTCTACAAACCCCCAGGTTGGTGGTTCGCTTGGTTTCATCCAATTCTTGGCCATGTGTCGAAGCGTCCCTGGACAAGACACTGAACCCCGAACCCCTGGTGCCTCTAGGGGGCAGCCTGTCCACAAGGGGATTTATAAAGTATTAATTATTTATTTTTATTATT
This sequence comes from Sandelia bainsii, assembly GCA_032362345.1. NCBI lineage: Eukaryota > Metazoa > Chordata > Actinopteri > Anabantiformes > Anabantidae > Sandelia > Sandelia bainsii. Next base: position 24,225,320 of record JAUMHL010000027.1, read on the forward strand.
TTATTTAAGCGGAAAGAGAGACATTTTTAGTAACCTCACTATGTTTATTTAATATCTAAATCTAACCCAGATGTTTTTATGCCTAATCACAACCAAATCACTTTGTTTGAACAATCGTAATAGGGTAACGTCATGTGAAGTTAAGAAATCCATAACTTTTAAGGCATAAATTTATTTTTACTGAGCATAACCATGTTTATTTAGGGCCTAAACCTAACCCAGACATTTTTATGCCTAATCCCAACCAAATCGCTTTGCTTGCACAATTGTTGTCCAGCATTTTTGACCATTTATGGCAAGAATAAGTGTTACACGAACAACAGCCACCACCTTGGCGCCTGACGTCAAAAGTGGTGCAATTTCAACAAACATCTTCCTCTGTGTAACTTTCTGAGATTGAGTTATTTACACTCACTTCATGTCATGATCATTCAGCTGAGAGGAGGTGAGAAAGAAGCCGAGGTTTGTATTTCTTTCTCAGTTCTTTTCTCATTTGTTCCACAAGGATTTCGGTCACTTCATACGAGCAGCCATGTGCAATGCTATAAATGTCTTCATGAAAAGACAGTTTGATAATGTGGGTTGTTATCAATAATGTAAATAATTTAACATTTCCCCACTCTGTAGTCCTTAGAGATTGTGGCATTTTGCCATTAAGTTGACAGCTTTTGTCATTTACACTAAACTTTGAAAGACGTGCAAAGTGCCACTTCAGTGACTCTCAAGAGCCGCTCCAAATTTTATCTAGGGGGTAGGGAGAGGTATCTGGTTGAAGTTATTTCAGGGTCAGTTTAAGCATACCATATGAGGGGTTGAAGTCCATTACCAAAAAGTAGCTGACCACCTTGTTCGGCAACCTTCATCCTTCATACATTTTGCTCAAATAAATCCAAATTTTACTGTAATCAATAACAACTGTGCTTGAGTCTGAATTATGTTGTTGGTGCTATTTTTCCTCCACTGTGTGTGGTAGTTTCTTAGAACAAACAGCCCAGTTGGATGGTCTTACAGTAAAACGTAATCAAATCTTCTCCAGTACCCCAAGCTGCCTGCCCCCTTACACACAAAATGCAAAGCATAAAGGAGGGAGCCTTTTATGTCATTGCTGTGCACTAGAAAAGGGGCTTATGATGTTCAGCCTTGCACCGTATTTCAGATTTATCTTAAAACCCACTGACGGGTTCTGACTTTCTGAAACACTAAACATTCGTGTTAGCCAACAGATAGGTGTCATGCTGTATAGTTTACACGCTATGTGCATGCCTAAAACCTGACTAAAAGCTCAAAAATGTATCAGCACTTTAAATAAAAGCTTTAGGTATAGTATATTAACGTGCAGGTAACCATGGCAACAATCCTGAGGGTTCAGGCTCTGTTGGTGAAATTGACCAAAGAGTTTGTTTTTTTTTTGCAAGAAACATTTTTTACTCCTGCTTCTTCAGTTACATACGCACAGTACTGTCAGAACAATAAGCTGTAATTTAGTGCTGCTGCTAAATAGAATTGTCATTATTAAAGAAATGAGATTTGATCATATTTGTCGTGTTACTGTTGCATAATCAGAGTGTCCCTTAATATCTGCAATGTCTTGTTTCAATTGACCAACAGTCCACAAAAAATGAAAATGATCCTAAACGGTAAATTCTCACACTGGAGAAACTGAACTGAAATTTATTTTACACATTTTACACTGACTAACCAAAAACCAAATGGAAAATGGTTGAACACTTTGAAACACATATTTTTAAATGTATATACTGTATTTTTGGTTAAATTAGGTGCTTACATGCTCTTGAAAACAACACGTGTCACATGGCAAACTGGCAATTCTCTAACTGTTGGGGTCATATTAACTTTTGGACTGAGAAATGGTTTCACGGGCCATAAAAGTCTTAAAACCCCTGAGGAAAACATGAAAACTCCTCAGCATTTTACTTTCATCTCTCTCTCAGGTGTCTGTAATCAGGTGACGAACATGAACCGAGGTGTTCGCTGACAATTTTTTGGGGGGTCGTGTCATTACACTGAGGGAGGCAGCGGCTGGCGCTCTGACACGGAGACGTGCAGCCACGGCTGACGAAGCTAACGAGGCAGTCGGCTCGTTAGCTGCTAATTGAGCGGTCAGCGCCAAGACTGGAGTTCGCCATCTGTTTGTCACAGAGGAACATCTTGTCGCTTCACGCCCGTCGACAGGCCCCTCTCTCTCTCTGTGGTGTGATATTAATAGCTCGAGCTCACAGACGGAGAGAGAAAAATGAAGAAAGAAACTGGAAAGAAATGACAAACAAACTGAAGGCTGCAGGGAAGGGAGCAGAGGGGGAGGAAGGGAAGAAGGGGGAGACACTAAAAGGCCTGCAGAGGAGGAATCTGCCAGGTCCAGCTAACCCGGGAAGCAGCATGTCAGTCTAAATAAAATACTGGAAATAATGTCTCATTTCCAGTGTTCAAATGATCTTTAAGACATTTACACAGTTTACGCTTTCAACTCGCTGCTACTGAACTAGTTTCTCAAAGTGCTGTTATTCTCAAAGAGGTCAACTGTCAATTTATTTTCCCTCAAATGATTTAAAGTTCAATTATGCAACAAAAAAATCACTACTAACATTACAAAAAATAAGATATGAACTTATAAGAACGTCTTTGTGGTCTTTCAACCACTAGCATGTCCAACTTTCAAATTGGAGATCATGAACTTTAACAATCCCATAGCTGCAATGTGGACTTACTGTTGTTTTAAAAATTAAACACAACCCGACGAGTAGTGAGAAAATGGCTAAATATTGATGTCCATATCTGCATGGAAATGTCAGATTTTTTCATTTTATTCCATTTTAAAAGGCTGCACCAACCAGCAGTCAGTTCTTTTCAGTGATTATATTTGATTCTACTGGTTTGATCAAACATTTACCCGTAAAATATGTTAAAACATTGGAAATTGAAATTCCAGTGCAGACATAGAGTTGCAGACAATGATCCTTTAAATGTGAATTATAAAAGCATTGAGAGGCTACTATTATTATTAGTTCAGAATGGGTTTGATGCCAGAGTGAGAGCTCTGACTCCTCCTGCTCTGACAACTTTATTTATTTTTTACTATTAATTTAAAGCTACTTATTGTCAGTCTGTCAGGTATTGTGTTACTGTTATTAACCAGTTATGTGTAATTAGGTTTAATCTTGAGCATTGTCCAGGTTTTGAAATGGTAATATCAGGTCAAAATATTTTGACAATGCATTTTCCAACCCTCATTTCAGACCTTCACTTTATAATCTATTATCCTCACAATTTAGACAGTAGGTTATCACTCTTCTTCTCGTTTCAATAAAGACTTCATGTATCTACTGTCATTTTACTGTCTGCTTCATGTTTCAAACAGTGGAACATCTGACGCTCTGAAGGTAAAATGCAACAGTTTCTCTCGGTTCATCTCTCTTGGGTTGTATGCGTGTGTGAGGCATCATCTTGGTGGAGGTGCTAATTTGTTAATGCTCGTTCCGTGAGGAATCTTAATTAGTATTGTACGTTTCATGCCTAATTTAGTCATTACGTGCAGGATGAATTAACTAATGGACATCTCTGGATGTTTCCGTTGTTCTACACCTTGATGCTTCTATTTTTTTCTTACTCTAGCAGACAAATAATAGTTGAAGGGTTAACATTTACACTTCTCTGTTTAATTGTGGTAAAGTATCAGTGGGTTTTCCTGAGTTTGTGGAGCCAAAGGGTGACGTTGGTTCAAGTCTGTATACAGCTCTGATGGTAAGAGGAAGTAGGGAAGAAGAAGTTTTAGCTCTTTTGTTACAATAGTTTTTCATCCGTCAATGGGAGTTTGTAACAAACTGTTCATGTTTGCTAGATGGCTGCAATTTCCTTCTGGTTGCCACACTGCTTTTCTGCTCCTACAACCATTGATAATATTATGGTACAGTATATCATCTCCCCAGCAAGCATCCTCTCTTTAATGCACACATCAAAAAGTGACAATTTAAATAAAAATTTTTCTTTATGACCACGATCCAGGTTTCTTCTTACAAGAAACCCACACTCGATAATATTGTTTAACTTTCTGGTCACTTTAATAAAGTAAGTTAGGGGTTTGTTACACTGATATTTCATAGTTTCATTATTTGAATCACTATTCATAGTGCATAATGGGTTTCCAAACACCAGTGTTGGGCAGCAGCAGATGCCTCATCAGATGTGTCACATAGTTGAAGTCTGGTAAAGTAGCTGGGATTTCCTGAGCTGGAGAATCAATGAAAAGCAATTGGAGCAGATAGTGGTGTGTACTGTCTCACATCCACCACTGAATAGACTTATCTTTAAAACACTAGTCACAAATGTATTTATGCAAGCTAAATGGCCTTAAGCTACAATATGCAACTTCACCTAATGCTGGCTGAGATCAGTACACCCTTCCTCTTTCTGCTTTTGTAGCATATTTGTACTAACAAAATAACAACAGGCCTTTTTACACAGCAGATATAATGTATGATTCTTGCCTGAAAAACAGCTTCTATCTACTAAGAGATTACAAAGAAGCAGTAACATGGGAACATGAAAATCAGCTAGATAATCTTTGTTATAGGTTTAGAAATTTGCTTAGTGGTATTGGTCATTGTTAAAATGTTGATAAGCTTCTGCTCAGTTAAGTTCAACTTTCAGTTATTTTCTCTTATTATTTTCTCTCCATCTTATAGTAAAAATAAAATAAAATACGGTAGAATAAAACATGGAGGGAAAAATCTAAATGGAGAAACAAGCCAGATGCAAGAACTACAATTACCACCTTCTGGTTGTATGCCTCTGCTAAACTGTCAAGTAGCAGTTTACATGTATGTCTATCCAGGGCTATATTCTAATCAGTTCATTCATGAGGCCAAGTAGACCATTGGGCTAGATGTAATGAAATACCCTCTGCACATTCCTGAGATATTGTGTTGGCAAGAATATGTTGGGCCATGAGGTCACAGTTACTTTTTACCACCAAAATCTAATCAGTGCATCCTTGAGATAAAGCAGACGCTTCCACTGTCAAATTTTAAGAAATCCCTACAACATGCTCCTGAGATATTGCTTTCACAAGAATTGGATGAAGGGATAAATGTGCTGACAATCAGAAAACATAATGTTGCCAGTGCAGAGGCATACTAATTACTTAACTCAGGTGGTAAAATTAAATTGTTTTGCAGATACTGTAATACCTTTGATGCAAGAGTAGTGAAAGCACTTGTTTCTTTGTTCTGACCAGCAGAGGAGAAAGCTTGCAGAACTTCAGAATATTGCAGCCACTAAAAGCTTGACAGATCTGGTGTTTTTTGTTTTTTTTCTCTCTCTTCAGGGTTGGTTCAGTCCTGGCCAAGTGTTCGTCCTGGATGAGTACTGTGCTCGCTACGGCGTTCGAGGGTGCCACCGTCACCTGAGCTACCTGAAAGATCTGATGGATTATTCAGAGAACAATGCACTGGTCGACCCCACGCTGCTGCACTACAGCTACGCTTTCTGTGCCTCCCACGTCCACGGGAATAGGTATAATGATAGTCATGGTGCACAGGTGGTGCAATGGTAGAGTTCCAATCCACTGCTGACAGTTGGGTTATGCATGCACAACTGGTTGTTTTTGTGGGTGGGAAGCCAGTGAGGGATCTCATTCTTATTTCTCACTCTGATGTCTCCTCTGGTGTTGGGGAAAAAAGTGTACATTTAAATTGAGAGAGAAAATGGATAAAAACATCAAAAACAGATACAATAATAATACAGCATATAGTGGAGAACAGGTCTTTTATCAACAACGTGTGACTAATTGAGGTTTTGTTAAATGGCAGATTCAGTCTGTATTTGAAAAGTCAGTGTAATTTAAATTCCTATCAGTTAAAGCTAGTGAAACCCAAACAATATACATTTAAAATAAAATACAATTTAGTAACATACAAAAGGCAGTAACATTCTTTATCTGTTACTCAGTTATAACGATCACTGTACAAAAATATAAAATCTAAGGATAGTCCTATGAACAGATTGTAATTTGACCTTTTCATTTATTCTGCACGTTCACTGGGCACAGATGCTCTTTTTCAGCCACACACACAGACAGGCCGCGTCCAATGTCCGGACTTCGAAACACTTGCACACTCCATGTGTGGGCACATAATTTTGAAGTCTGGACTGCAGAGTGCTGTCCAAAGCCACATTTCATTAAGTTGAAGCAAGGAGCATTAAGTGCACCTTCTGCAGACTTCCAGAGAGTCCACTCTGGGTGCAGACTTCACCAGACTGTTTGGAAAAGGATCCACAATTAATGTAATATGGAGGTAGAAACAGTTGCAGGAAATAGTGTTAAGGAATTGTTGTGATAATAGTAAAACAAAGCTCAATTCAGATTTATAGCATGAATTCCCCATATGCATTTGAAGATGAAGATGTTTTGAGGGGGTTTTGTGTTGTATACTTGATTGACAGCTCAGTCTTAACTCTTATTGTTTTTTTCTGTGTTACTTTACATTAAAGACCAGTACCAGTCTGAACTCCATTCAGATAAATACTCCAAGGTGGATTACAGATTCAGCATCTCAGCATTGGCAATATTCACAGCAATGATTGAAGGTTTGAAGTCTGGTCTCATGGCACCTTTTATCCCTCACCGACTTGTCGAGATGACAGTGAACACTTCAGACACGTCATTGTAGTTATGACTGATATCCTCCAGGGTGGACATTTGGATTCAGCTATAGAATTTATTCACATTCACAGCTAGATGCTGCCCAGAACCACAGACTGTTTGGAGGTGGTGTCTTGCTTAAGCTCTCCAAATTATACAACAAAATGTATCTTTTGTAAATGCCCTTTAGAACCACACCTACAGTCAACGTGTTTTATGATCTGACACCAGTATCAGCAGGGCAGTACTGTTTGCCTGGGCCTATTATAATGTGGCAATAGCACAGTTAAGGTTTTTAAGGTCAAGGAAAGCTCAAGCTTTAGGATTAATATGGAGGTTTTCAAACTTCCTTGGGGGCATGGGAGACTTGCAAGTAGATGTGGAGGCATAGATGTGAGGACAAATGGGCAGGTACATCCAGGTGTTGCAAAACAAGTATAAGTTGTTTGCATTTAAGCATTTGGAACTGCAGCAGCTGCTGTGACACACAGCTCATTAGGTCCTCAATTTTCGTTCAAGTTCACACTCTTTTTCTGAGTCATAATTCAGTCAAATGAGAACACAAATATTTTTGTGACTTGCACTTTCAGGTCATATTATTATTGGCAAGTCCATAATGAATAAACATCCATAAATCTGCTTAAAAGTCATAGAAAACATTCTGAACTTGCCTGAGAATCATTGTTTTTCTGTTTTTTTCAGTATAAAACTAATCCCATCATAGCTGTCTGCATCTCCATTGGCACACTGCAATCAAGAGCTGCTAATAGCTAATTTGGCATATTTTTAATGATACCAGTTTGAGAAAATGTAGACAAATATAGGCAAAAACATTTCAACAGTAACCATGGGTGAAGGCGACTTGGAAGTGCTGGACAGGTGAAGTTGTCTCAGTTTTACCTATATTGTCATAAGTTGGAAACCTATGATTATAAAAAACTGGTTAATTGTCTGTGAAGATTCTCAGTCATCCATATCATGGTTATCCCAAACGTTCTCCACTGCACTCCCAGCAGCCCCTGCTTGACTCCCTGGCTGGTAATTACTGATATCTGTGCTTTCTCTCTTTGTTGACTCATTTAGTCAATTAGAAAGCGCAATGATAAGCTTCTCCAGCTAATCGCCAGATATAAATTGGGGGGTGATTACTGGAATTGGCTTTTTGTCAGTTGGAGCTCTAATTTGAATAATTGATGCCCATTCAGGGCTCCTGGAGCTGCCTGAGTGGGTGTGGATGGGAAAAAGTGGTTTTGGATGTCTGGCAGGCTTGGAGGTGGAAAAAAAACAAACTTAATTACAGAACTCAAGTTTTCCCTGGAGGGCTGCTCGAAGAGAAGAAACTACGACAGCAGGCAGAAAGGGACAAAGCGAGACGCCACAGAATGATCAACAGCAGAGTACTTCACTAATACTTCAAGGCGATACATTCAGAGGGTATCAGACTGTGCTTTTCTTAAGAAAACTCTTAGTTCTGACAGAGAAACATGTTGATCCCTGGGCCACAGCTTTTGTACAGGATTCCTTTGTCTCATGAAAGATTTTATCTGAAACTGGAATTTTTAAAATTCATAATGCCGTTAGCTCTACCTAAAATCTTAAAGTCAGTCCTAAAACATTGTGGTAGCCAGTGCAGGGAGGCTAAAAGAGGTGTAATATGATTACAAGACAGAGTCTTACTGCTTAGTTATGTACAATCTGGAGCCAATTCATGTTTTTTTGAGTAAGGCAGGTGAAAAGACTGTTACAGTAGGCAATACATGAGGAGATGAAGGACTGTAAAATAATCTCAGTTCTTCTTCTTTCTGCTGCTCCCTTTATGTGTCTCCACAGTGGATCATCTGCCTCCATCTCACCCTATCCCCAGCAT
>JAUMHL010000027.1:24242802-24264798 GCA_032362345.1 Sandelia bainsii
GAGAAACTAAACATGTGACAAACTGAGCAGGACAGAGAGGGAGAGACAGAGGGAGACAGAGAAGCCATAGCTAACAATATAACAAGCTAGCGGAGCTAAGAAAACAAAGTAATACACAGTTAGCAGTAGTTTTAAAACTAGTGCTTGAGTTATACAAGCGTCTGATATAACTCTTAAAACACTCGGTGTCCAACAATCAGTAAATGAGTGAGCTTAGAGTTTCGAAATTAATTCGTAAATCAAACCCAACGAGCAGGAGCAGGAGCAGCAAACAATCCGCGTCGGATACAGGAAGCAGTAAATCTGCTGCTTTAACGGCCTTTGCTCTGCTGGTTCCAGACTTTCCACCAGATTTTCAAACTCTGACTGCAGAGATATGCTCCCATTCTGCCACAAGAGAATTATAGCAGTTTCCACCACATGGCACCTGCATTTGTTTTCCACTGCAGATAAAGTATCCTAGCAAGACAAAATACTTCTTCAGAGTTTAGATGATGAGATGACTGTGATATGAGATACTATCGACAACATCAGGCCAAGGAAAACCAAAAAAGACCAGTAGAGTCAATATGAGCCGGGACCATGTGGTAGAAAAAACGTTTTTAGTGAGGTTCAAGTCTAACGTTGGGCCACTGGTACAGCAAGTCACTCCCAACCTGGACAGAGCAATCCACCAATGATTCAGGAGCCGCTCATTTTAGCCACTCTTGAGTGTTGACTTTACAACTTAGGTAAATACTCAATCAGTGACTTGAAGCAGGCATGTTGACTTATTTATTTTCTAACCTTAAAAAAGTGCATTTATTGCCTAACTCTTACCACATGCAGGACTCTAGTGAATCCCAATGTATGGTGACAAAATCCTGTTCATACTTCAGCTAGAAAAGTGCATTTTTCTCTAACTGTATTAGATAAAAAATGTATAGAATATTCAATGCATATTTTTCTGGGAGAACATTGAGCCAATTCAGATGGACTAATAGACGAACTAATATGGACTTTAGTCAGATATGCAGCTCAAACCTCCCAATCTCTTAAATAATGTGCAGCAAATAAAAGTAAACCATTATGACCATTTATGAAGCCGTAACCCAAATATGTTTTCAACCGACTAAACTGATTTAACTGATGATCAGAATTGAATGGAATGAATTTTATTCTATTTACAATTTATTTTCTACTGAGATGTTTTCATAATTTCATGTATCATAAATGTTCATTTATCACATGTTCTGCTTTTTGTAAGAAGCCAGCGCTCCTTTGAAACCTCTCTAAATGCATTACATTAATCAAAGACAAGTCAGTTCTTTTCAAAATATTCTGCTCTTTAATGGATTTCATTTAAGGAAACATCATGAACTTTTGGCTTCTCTTCAGACATGAACAAAAGCTTCAGACAAAGTCCTGCTTGATAATATTTTTTAAAAATCCACTTTGTTTGATACTTCTGCCTGTGGGATTTTGTCAAAAAATAAAATAGGTGACCCATGTGACTGCATGCCTTTTGTTTATTAAGTGCTGTTCACTTGTCAATTAGCAACGTGAAACCTCCCTGAACTGCTTCGTCTGCGCTCAGATGGAGCTGGAGGTGAGAAAAGCTTCCTTCATCAGCGTAATTACATGAAAGGAGGCAGCCATCTGTTGACGATAACCAATGTCTTTCTGCTGCTGCTTCCATCTTCCTATTCTTATTGTTCTTCTTTAATTTTTTTTCCTACACAGTTGTCCTTGAGATTGTTTCTATTTGTGACGCCCGCCCACGTTTTTGCATCTGCAGGTACTGCTTTCCCTTTGGACGACCAGATGGGGCCCTGAAGGCAACGCTCTCCCTGCAGGAACGGGTACAGAAATACATTTAAAAACTTCTACTTTAAACTTTAAAAAATTTTTTGCAAACTTTCTCAAGCTGGATCCACATTTTTCTGTTGTGGCCGAGCAGGGTCTTTAAAAAACATTAAGTCTTAAAAATATATTAAATATGACTTTAATAGGTCTTAAAACTTATGGATTATGTTTAGTTGAATTTGTCTGTAATTTAGTTGTGCTTTTTTTTTTTTTGAGAAAATGTTGACTCAGCAAGATAATGTCACCTATTAGCAATTTTGTAATTGCAAATGTTTAATCAGCATTTCATATCTTTTGCTGCTATATATCATACTGTGTACAGTATGTTTATTTGTTACTGTGCATGCTGAGCATCTTGACCGTAAACTTTTCCTTGCGCCTGATGTTTAGGTTGACGGTGCAGGTTGTAAACATTAAACAATAAAAAATGTTCTGTGAACCTAGACAGAGCATTTTTCTCTTTTGCATTCACACCTTCAATTATTATTTAAGTTTTGCAGACATTATCTTTTGTATCTGTCTGTTTTCTGTTCTGCGTTGCTGAAGTCCCTGAGCCTCGATGTGAGATGATGTTGTCATTGGTGTTGTTTCAGGTCTTGATGAAGGACATCACCACACCCGTCCCTCCAGAGGAGATGAAGAAACTGGTGCAGAGCTGTCTGGAAAAAGCGGCTCGAATCAACTACAGCCAGCTGATTGAATATGCTCAGATCAAGGGTGAGAGTTCAAGGCTGTAGTAAACGTCTGTCCAGTACTGTTTCAGTCAGTCAATTTTAGTAACTTACATTTCCTTTTTTTCTGTTTGCACATATAAAATGTCTTTACTCCACTGAGACAGATCACAGTTCAAACACCGCTTTGTGTTGTAGTTTCTGTGTCAGGCCTGCACTGCACATTAGCTAGAACTACTGTAAAGATCTACTTTGCATGTGGCCACAAAACTTACAAACTACAAAATAAATTTAATGGATTTATTAAAATGTTTTTTTTACAGTTAAGTGTTTATGTAAAAAAAAAAAGCACACGGAATCAATCTCAAGAAGTTGGGAAGTTTATCTTTCTCCTGCATGTGTTTGAACCTTCAGTCGATGCTCAGGCAGCTCCGGAGAAAAGACTCGAGGACATGATGCGACTTGGCGAGCTGTGTATCGAAGTCCTGCAGCAGAATGACGAACACCACTCTGAGGTATTTTATTTTTACCTCACATTTTTTTTTAAGTTTTGGATTTTTTGTTGTTTATAGTTTCTTTTCTAAATAAATCGCACAGTGGGCCTCATACACTACTAACAAAGAACATGCATTGGTGATGAGGTTAGTGTGAAACATTCATATAAAAGTTAAAAGGCTGTGTGTTAATTAAAGTTATAAAAATGTATTTGCACCAGGTGAGCATAAGAGACACTACTTTCAAAGCAAATAGGATTTTAGCCGAAACAATACAAACACAGAACATTTCATTTAGATATATGTATATGTATATTGTGTATTAAATAGACAAAGTTACTAAAACAGATTAGTGTGTCTTGAGTCTTGAGTTTGATACCTGAGGCCTGAATTATTAATCAAAACGTTTGAGAGAGTGAATGGTGTAGAATAACTTTAATATGACAAACAAGTCTTGTCTGTGTTGTTTGTGTTGTATTTATTACAGTTTATCTTTAAAACTCTTATCTTCCTTTAAATCTCTGAAAATCTGTTGGTCCGCCCCCCCCAAGTGACACCGCACGTCACTTGATCATTTCATTAATATTCTTTGATCACTTTTCTCAGCACTGCCCATGTTCTTCCTTTGCCTCGCTTGGCAGCACTCTCGCTGAAGTGGCAGATGACATGGCAAGTGATGGTGCTGCATTAACGTCTGCGGCGGCGGTGGCGGCACGATCAAAACAACGCCCACGGCCCATATGCATGCCACGGTGTAAAACTGATCAATCATAGGTGTTGAAACGTGGCGCTTTGATCGTCCTTAACTGGGAGCTCGGTGCTCAGGCATCTGTTTCTGAACTATTAATAACACACTGCGCGCTGCCGCTGCCATGGCGACCGGTGGATCTTTGCTCCGAGCTTCAGATGTGATGTTAACTACAAATTAGAGGCTTTTTGTCAGAGCACAGTCACAAGCTGTCACAGCTTAAATTTAGAGATTAATCATAATTGTTTACTCGGTTATTGTCGGCTTAAACAACGTGCTCGCTGCTTTTTGTTGTTTTCTTTTCATCAGTGTTTTATTACAGAGATGTCAAAGTGACGATCTGGTGTCAGTCTGTCCACTTGGACACTGCTTTCTTGTCTCTGCAGTGTTTGTATTTAAAGTTCCCCTTTAAGACTCGACTTGGAATAATAATTAGTGTCTGACACGGTGTAATTAATTAGTTTTCTCCTTTTCCTTCACTGAAATATAAATATGCAAATGTATTTCATTTAATTCACTGTGCATTCATTTCAATTTTATTTATAAAAGGCTCTTCACATAGGAAAGTTAAGACTTATAGAATTATATAGAAAACCCAACAAATCCCCCATGAGGAGCAGTAGGCAACAGTGGAAAGGGAAGAAACCTCCAGCAAAACGAGGCTCAGAATGGGCGGTCATCTTCCTCAACCGGTCAGGTTGAGTGGAAAAGCAGAGAGAGAAACAAGAGCAACAACAAGAAGACAGACAAAGAATGAGAACAGGAGGATAATGAGCAACTACAAGTTGAAGAAAAGGAAGAGGGAGACACATGGAAAAGAGAAGAGCAAGTCCTTTTACACACGTCACGTGAAATCCGGAGATCAAAAAGATAATGTCAAAAAACAAAAATGTCACCAACCTAATGCAAAGAATCAACAGTGAAATGTACTGAAGTGTATTACTTCACATCAGACAGAGAAAAGAACAAATGTTTTACTCTTCATCTCACAGTTTTTCCTTGATGTTTCTCTTTTTTTGTATCCCACCATGGGAAGGGAAGAGAGGTAAGTTTCTGTTTGCCGTGTGTCACTGTGACTGTTGTTGTGTGTGAATTCATGTGTGTCATGGTGGTGAAACCTCAGTACCTTTTTTTTAAATTAGGACTGAATTCTGTTTTTTCAAAGTGATTTCTCACCATTAATAACTTTGAATTTAAACACAGAGCTGCAGCTAATCAACAGAGGACTTTTCTATTCTCTATTATGTCCATACATTTAGTATGTTCCTGCTAAAATTACACTAAACACAAAAGATTAGATTTTATGTCTTGTTTTTCCAGAATATCCCCTTTAATTTTTTTCTCTTGAGCAGCTGTGTTTGTGTTTGAAACATACATTGAGAAGGAAAAGTTGATGCATGCTGCAATTGCACATTTACAGTGGTTGTAAATGTTGGTTCTGCACCTGTGGATCACTGCACTCTTATTTAAGGGAAGTAGAAGTCTACTTCTTCATTAACCCCATTTTTATTTACAGATGTTGCACTCCAGTACGTCCACACTACTGCACTGTACGCTGATGTTTTAGCGTGAAAAACGTGTAAGAAACCTGCAGCAGTTTTGCATGATGGTATAGTTCCTGCGGGTGTTCAGTTCCAAATTCCAACAATTATCCTAAAATTCAATCGTCCAGAATGAATCAGAAGTGATGTTTCATGAGCTGAAGTCAAATGTAAACTTGGTAGCTCTTGTCTTAATAAAGGAAAACTAACTTGATAAAATAATGTTAACTCAAGGTTCATTTGGGTTGATGGAAGGATGAAGATGAAATAAATGAAACCTTCAGAAAGAGCTGTGAAGTAGCACAGAGATAATGTCTGTCTATTGAACTGAGAATATTTAAACACATGTATGGAAGAAAATAATTAGAGATAAAGGAGGAGATCTATATGAAACCAGTGTCCTGTTCATGTTCATCATGCAGCACACAGTGAGTATTTACAGACAGTATATGTAAGGCTGTTAATGACCCCTCTGCTCTTATTAACTGCAGTATAATGTCTTAATTATTTTTCCTGTTTTGCTTGCTGTGAGAGCCAAAGGTCACTGCAGCTGTAAATAACAAAGACAAGAAACAGGATATACAGGTCACATAGGATTAATAAGGTAAACATGAAAGAAAGAGGCTGTGAAAATAAGTGTTCTGGTCCTTTATGAGAAAATCTGACTAATGAGAACGTGGCGCTTTGACACAAGCCTCGAAGTTTAAAGGAGTTTGTCACTGATGGTAACATAAATAGCTTCCTTTAGCAAGACTAAATGGAAAGAAAATGATTTAAATTCATGTTTATGTTGCAGTAAAACAAGCAACAGCACAGAACTTAATGCGCCATTTTCACCAGCTTATTAAGTTAAAATGTTATTGTGCTAATTGAGTATGCAGTGGCTAGAAAAGATTGTGTAATGATGCTGTTTGCGATTTCCTGGTTTCCTGCATGAATTGGTCATGAAATGTGATCTGATCTTCGCCAAAGTCACAAGTCTCAACAAACAGTATTTCTAAGCTGATAAAACAGAGTCATTATCTTTCACGTCTTTATTGAACACACCCATTAAACCTACAGTCAAACTGAACTCTGATCTTCTTCCAGTCTTTGGTTTTATTCTTTTCTTTTCTTTTTCCTCCCGTCTGTGTTTCCTTATTCTTCAGTTTTTTCCCTGCTTTTCATTTCCTTTGTTGTTCTTCCCTTCTTCTATTCTTTGTTTCCTTCCATTTGTTTCTTCTGTCATAATCTTCCCTTCATCTCTTATTTTGTTGTTTTTTCTGTCTTGCAGTCAACCTCTTTATTTTATTCGATATTTGCTACACACCTGTCTCTCTTTCTTCTCCTTTTCATGTTCCTTTTTAATATTTCCTCCTCTTTCTTTCAGTTCCTTAGTCTACTTCTATCTTATTCCTGTTTTTGTTACAGCTTCTTTTCTTCACTTCTCTGCATCTTTATTTCTCCATCTATCCATTATTCTGTCTCACCTTTCTTGCCTTGTCTTTGCATCTCCTGCTTCTCATCATTCGTCTCTTCTTTGTCTTCCTTGATGGTTTGATAGCAGCGTTTATTTGCGAACAGCTGCTATTGAAATCAATGTCTTGAGAAGAAACAGTTGTGAATGTTGAAGAATCGTCTGGTTTAATGCCGTCTGTCGTCAGTAACAGGAAACTGAAAAGGCAAGTTTGAAAAAGCCTGATCAGTTGTCCCGCAGGTTTTTGGTGTCATTTCTCTTTTCTCCGTCTTACATCTCTGCATTTTTGTTCTCCGTCTTACATGAATACCGACCTCAGTGTATCAGTGTGCGATTCAAGGCTGGTTGCACTTTCCTCTCAGAGGTCCTTTAGCCATCAATAGCAGCAGTGACCTGAGCAGGCCGACCTCTGTCCACACAGGCTGGATGCTCTTTAAACTGAAGATATCTGCATTATATTCACAGTAGCATCTCCCTTCTTTTCATTTTAGCACAGCAACTAAAGACACCTCACACCTGCCTCTGTTTATTCAGATTTCTGCCTCTTTTATCAGGTCATCATGCTTATTCAGATTAGGATGTTTTGGTCCACAAGACATAAGAAACACGGCAAGTGAGGAACATACACTGCCTATAAAAAGTAACTAACTTTTTGGAAGTTTTACTGTTTTATTGTTGTACGGCCGTGAATCACAGTAGATTTGATGTATTGATCGTCAGAAAAAGACAATTTAATGTCAAAGTGAAATGTATTCAAATGCAAATGCATGTCTTGTACTACTGAGTCCAACTGGTTTTCAAAGTTTGCATGATCAGCCAAACGGCAATCACTGGTTTCAGAACATCTTAATAACTAACACATTTGCAGAAATGTTGATCTATATGCATTGTCCTTGTCCAAACGAATAATTAATTTAATTCCCTTGTGTGTAGTCATTCGTAGTCCAGTAAAATCAGTGATTATGAAACAGCAACTATATGGCACAGCTTTAACGCTGTCCCTAACAGGCCACCGTCCAGAGAGTTCACAGTATCGTCTGCTGCATAAAGTGCTTGCTATGGGAACTGTGCTGCTGGGCAACTGATTACAAAAATCACTGCTTGTGTTTTTTGTGTGTTTTCTTTCCAAAAAAAGATTGTTTGTGTTTTCACACTTAAACACAGGGTTAAGAGGTAAGAACATAAGGTATCAAGATCAGTCTAAAACTGGCTTTATGAAGGTGCAGCCAGTGATTTTTAAAGTCAAGATCTGCTCGCAATTTTAAATGTCACACTGAGTGAACAGGTTTGCATTTATTGCCATGAGAAGAGAGCAGTTGACTAAAGTCAGTGGACCTCACCATTTTGGTCTCAGTAACTGACAAAGACGATGTTGAGCAATAAACAGAAACTAAAGCCTCGTACTTGAACCTTCACCACTTGGTCACATTTCCATTGATGTTCCTCAAGGCTTTATTCATACATACCCATGAAGGAGATGGAGGCAGCTACGACATGCACATGATCCTGTGTGTTTAAGCAGTGGTTTAGGTTTGGGTGGGAATCAAATTTACATGGTTAGGTTTTAGCGAAGATCGTGGTTTGGGGAACCTTTGGTATCATGGCTACAGATATAAACACAAGGTTAACACTACGGGATGATTGAGGTAAAGAAACTTATGTTGGTTGCCCATTCCTCCACCCAAACCTCCTTCCTATGCTGACTTTGTGACCCTATAACACCACCTGACTTCTTCCTTTACTCTTGTCATAATTGCTACATCTGCTATAGCTTTTATTTTCCTCTTAACATAAACACTTTGTTCTGTTTGTTGAAACAAGTAATGCTGTTGTGATCTAGGGATCAAAAATCTTTGCATGTAAAAACATGTTCCTTGAAAATATTTTATTTATATATTATTCATTTTTTCTCTAAATCTTTTCTCAGGCTTTCTCGTGGTGGCCGGATGTGATGGCTGAACATGCCGAGACGTTTCTGTCTCTGTACAAAGCCCACATGGACAGCGCACTGCAGGTCCAGCCTGTTGACTCCTGGGACAGTTTCCCGCTATTCCAACTCCTTAACAACTCCCTGCGAACTGACCGTGAGTCTGAAACTTTCTATTCAAAATGAACTTTTTTATGTAGATCCTGTACTTGAGCCAACATTAACTTTGTCCTGCAGGTTTATGCTTGTTTAACGTGTGTGATAAACAACTTTCATTAGCTTTTAACTCATCTTTTATTACACGTCTAGCACTGAACATAGATATTGGATCAGACACACAGTTTATTTTACAACAAACTTACACTGCTGAGAAAAACTGCAACTCGTCTCTATAATTTGTACTTTTCTGTTCTGAGTGTTGTAAAACAGTAACGCCACAATCTTTCCTACGAGTAGTGCCACTCCTCGCTGAAAGTAAGAGTTGGAATTTTCATAAATAACTTTCAGTTCCTACTCTGAGGTAGGAGTATTTTTAGTCCTGCATTAACTTTCACTGTGATTCCAAGGAAGGATTCTGAGATTCTAAATAAATACGGGACCAGATCTTGATCTTAAAAATCACTGGCAACCCCTTCATAGAGCTACTGGCGGCGCCATGAGAAGGCAGCGGCTAACAGCGCTCCAGTGCATTCAGTCTTGACACTTGTTTATCACCTATATCATAGATTTCATATTGTACTGTTATGGACAATCTCAGGACTTACATGGAAGGTGATATACCACATGTGAAAATTGTTTCCTGTCTGTTTTAGTTTATTCCCAGTTTAAAGTGTATATTTTTATATTGTACCTTAGCTGAAAGTTTAGATTTTTATATTCTATTTATATATATACTTTTTTGCTTATTCTGTTGCCTATTTGTTCTGTACTGATTAAGCTGGAGCCACGTCGTCTCGTCTCTCTGTGAACCTGTACAGTATATAGCAGAGATGACAATAAAGTTTACTTTGACTTTTTGACTTCATAAAGTCAATTTAAATACTGATGATGTTACCTTTTTTTCACTGTTACATGTGTTGGTACATCCATCTTTGTATATGACAACATCTTCATTTACAAGGTGGAAGTTTAGCTGGTTTAACATGATTTGACTCATTGATCAACTGAGTATTAAACACAGTTCAGTGTGTAATTTCCTGCTGCCTGTAATCACAGCTTTACTCTGCCAGTGTCTGTGGGCTTTAAACCAGCAAGTTTGTGCAGCTCATCCTCCACACACACAACCACACATCGAGCGCCTTCAGATCTTCTCCAAATTAAATTGTGTCATTTTTCTCTCTGGTGGGAAATCTGCTAAACACAGGAAGTGAAAGATCCAAACTAAAATCCAGAAATCTCATTGTAGCACGCTACATTCTGACCACCTCCATCAAACCCATCTCAGCAGCAAATGAGAAAATTAGGTCTAATTTATTCACCCGGTTTTTGAGTAATGAAATATTTAAAGTCCCACTCCAGTCACATTTTAAGGGATATATAAATACTCTGTGCTGTGAAAAACATATTGTCAGACAGTTTTCTCTCTCAAAAAAAAAAGAAAATTACATACTGACTCCTGCTGGCTGTAGATGTCCCAGCATTAATACTTCACACAGCATCTGGCTTCAGAATTACCAAAACCTTGTGACTTTTGCATGTAGTTGAGGAAAGACTCCTGGCTGAAAAGTGTGCTGCAGATTCTGACTCCTTCAACATCCTTAGGTGTGTGAGCTCGATGTCTGTGTATAAATTCTAGCTATTGCTGCTGCAGGACGGAGTCGGACTTTTGGTAAATAGTGGAAAGAACCTCCAGGTTCTGGTTAACATCCAAAAACTGTGCACTCCGGCATTTGATGAAAGTTTACTGCTGTCGCACAAACGTTCTGGCTGACTTCAGGTCAGTGGTTCCAGGTATCAGATGTCAGCAAGCAGCATTAAGCTCCGTATTTGCATATTGAACTGTGACTGATTTGAATTTTCAATGTAGATAATCTTGTGTTCTCCGCCTAATTTTGATATTTGGCTTTTAAGGAAGTCAACCTACACCAGCCCCCTTCAGCAGAACAGTCTGAAAACACCCTGTTAGTGACAAACTCTGCACATACAACACTCAGTATAGCAGAAGTCAGACAATTTAGGATATATAAATGTAAGAAAAGTTGAGTTTGAGTGGAGTGGGTCTTTAAAGTTCACACTTTATGTTCACTTTAAACAACAAATCATTTTTAACAGCAGCTTTATAATGAAAAGATTCACATGGAGAAATTGGATTGTTGCAAAAACAAATTAACACTAAGATTCACCTGCACAAGAATAAGATTAAATGCACTAGAAAGAAGAATTACTTTTGTAAACTGTTGGTCACCTTGCTGTCAACATTCAGCTACAGCCCTTCGCTGATGGCTTTAATTTCTTTTCATTCCTCTAAGACAGCGGCATTGGCTGTTTGTTTTTTTTGGGAGGAAAAGCTCAACACAACACACATGGTCTCACTGGTAAGCGCGCTAATTAACACCAGTGACGTCAGAGAAAACAAGGCTTGTTAAGAGAGGAGGTTAACAGCACCTTGCAAGCTGTGTCAGAGAGGTAATTAACACAGCGGCAGAGAAAACTGTCGAGGTCGGATGAGAGACGCAATCAGCTGCCAGCAGTTTAATTTCAGCTCCGTGTCAGATAACTTATCTACCTGTCAGCAGGTAGCTGCAAAGTATGTTAACACAATGTGTCAGGCTTGTTTCTTGCTTACTTAATATGGCTCTTATGTATATAGTTAGTGGACAGAAGCTGAATTTTCAAGGAGTTGCTTTGGTTCTTTTCAGCTCATGTTATAATTGAAAGCTAATTTGTGGAGAATTGCAAGACTTAAAATACAGTTTCTGTAAAAAGTTTTATTTTTATTGCAATTCTACAGCTGGGTCTCACTTATTGGTGCAGCAAATCCATTGACAGCATAGAAATCTTTGTTAGCAAGTTTGTCACTTATAATCTCAATTGTCTTTTACAGGTGAAATGACAAAAGATTAATTGCAGTTTCCAAGTTTCACAACAAGGTATATGCTACTAATCTGCAGAACTGATGCCAACCTCAAATACAGAAACAGATTATTCACTAGATTCAAGAAATCTAAATACCAAACTACCTGTGGTTGTTGTTTTTATCATTTGATTTTGTATTTTGTCTAAGTATACTTAAACTTGGACATCAAACAGACCTTTATGGTTGAGTGGAGCATCTCACACCGTGTGTACACCAAAAGCAGGTCAGCTGGTTTTTTGATAAGCACATGTTACACAATCAACATCAAGCATAGTTTTATGCTTAAAGTCTGTTTTTGGGGCCAGCGCATGTAAAACGCTCCACAGAAAGTGGTGCCCTTTATCATGGTGGGTCGACAAACAAAACAGATGACAAACTGAAAACTGATGAAAAGTAGCCAGTACTGTGTAAATTTCTGGAGAGCAGCGAGGGAAGATATAACATTTAACAACATCACAGTATACTCTGCACAAATAAGATAGATGGCTACGGATCATGTTAAATGCTGTCAGCATAATTAGAAGATGACTAAACAAGTGTGGTTTGTTTGGGAGGGTTACCAGGAGAAAGCATGTTCAGTCTAAAAAGAACATGAAGACACAACTGAGCTTTACAATACTGCATCTGAACGAAAACCAGAAGACTTCTGGAAAAATGTCCTATGGACAGATAAGATCGAAGTGGAGTTGTTTGGCCTTAATGCCGAGCGTCATGTTTGGCAAAAACCAAACATTTCAGCAGAAACAACTCATACTCACTGTCAAGCACGGCCTAACCTCAACCTAACTGAAATGATGTGGTGGGACCTTAAGAGAGCTGTGCTTCAGCAAATGCTTAAAAATTAATTTAATGACTAATGAACTGAAGCAATGTTGTAAAGAAGAATGAGCCAAAATTCCTCCACAGTGGTGTGAGAAACAGAATTAAAAGAACATGGAACATGACTCTACGCTGTGCTTCACGTGTAGACATGGCGTCAGGGTAGGGACAAGAGGCCTTGTCAGAATTTCATAAGGGGTGATGTTTCCAAATACAGAGAAATCATGAAGAAAATCTGCTCCAGAGTGTATGAGACCTGAAACAGGAGCGACATTTACTGTAACCTTTCAGTATGACAGTGACCTGAAACAAATACCAAGGACAAGGCCAAAGAGGCTTTAACAAGACTTTGCATCAATTTTGTGAATTTCTGACTAGAAAACCATTTTCCTGCAGCCCAAAAGGCATCGATACAGCAACAAACAACATGATTTCAGTAATAAGGAAACATTTTTTGGACACCAACTTATTTTTATAATGTGCTTTTCTGTGACTCAAGGTCCCAGCAGTGTGGGGGGGGAGAAAAACCTCAAAAATGAAAGTGGAAACTTTAAAGTATTACAAAAATCAACATTGTCGTTTCTGAGATTGTTGTAGCATTTTCTTCCCTTATTCACTGCATCTCATTGTTGAGTCTTCACTTGACTGCTGGAGAAAAATCTCGCCTCATTGTTTCCTCTCTCCAAGCACTCTGTCGGCTCTGAGGCTTTGTCTCCGAGCCAGCAGAGATTTGGCGAGATGCGAGGCGTTATTTAACATGACTGATGCCAAAGTACCTCAAATACAGTAACAGACAGGCAGGCAGATAGACAGACAATCCAAGGGCACTGTTGGGAACAAAAAACTCAGCATTTCATTATGTGAAGAACTCACAAATCTCTTTTTTTTGTGGCTCATATCTTTTATATTTTTTTCTAATTACCAACCTAATGTCATAATTATTCCAAGTGTCACAACATTAGCCGACTTGAATTGGAGTGTAATGAGGCAATAGACGGAGCCGAAATGCAGAAAGAGTAAAATCATAGTTTTGACTGTTTGTACAAATGAGGTCTTCCCTCTTTGATAATTACGTCTAAAATGAAAGGAAAGAGATTTAAATCCAATCAGACACTCAAAACATGTTTGGCAGATAATGAAGTTGATTTACACGTTACTTTTTCTGAGCCTAACAATAACAAAATATGAACAATCCCTGACTTTAGTCTTCATTCACAACATTTTCTAGACATTTAAGCAATTTACAATAATCAACATAACCTCTGCAGTGGCCGCCAATCGCCTGATCTTGACGAGTCTACATTTCGCAGACTCTGTGAGGATTGTCTTCAACAAGTGTATTATCTCTCAGTTGTTCTGTAGATTATTTAAATGCTCACTTGATTGTCAGCATGTGCAGGCGAGCGGTTGCGAATGAGGCGGTTTTTACTCTCTCGAGGGCAAAAAGGCTAGTGTTAATCATGGTGGAGCAGAGCGAGAGGAATTAAAACTAATGAAGTCCTGAGAGACCAGCCTGCTCGCTTCTCACCCAGCACTCTCAGTCTTTGTCTCTCCGTCAGTGAGGATTAATCTGTTTGTTTCACAGTCGTTCTAAAATCTACAAGAACGAAGTTGTGTTCAGGGGGATCAGGAGGGTTTATACAGTATCACATGAACAACTGTGCAGTCAGATTAGTTGTTGGAAGAACCGTCCTTTTTAAGTACAGATTTTACCTTTGTAGCATTTAGTTTTAGTAGAGACTGCCAGAGGTTTTCAGAATAACATCTCTTATCAGATGAAGCACTTAAAACACAATGGAAATTTGACCTCATTCACTGCTCCTGCGTTGACAGACTTGCTTGAGGTCCGGGCTCTGTAGACACCACGCACTTGGCTCTGTATATGAAGACGTTGCCATGTTGTGGAAGCCTAAAGTGTTCACGTTCTTCAACGAGTCTCATCTCTGTACTGAAAATATGAAACTACTGTCAGCAGTTAGCCTAGCTTGTAAAACTTATTAAAAACTTATTAACTTAGTAAAAATCATACAGTTTGGTTTTACCACAACATAGTAGACCAAAATGACACAATAGTATACAAAAATGGACTAGACCGACATTTGTCTGTCTAAAATATGTCTGATCATCAATGATTATACATTTCATTGGTTCTACCTATTATTGATGAAACCTTACAAGTACCCAAAAACGCCTGAATTTGTCCATTAATAAAATACAGTGGAATTTGTGGTTGGGAAGTGTTGGGAATTCAACAGGTTGGAGGGTGAGTGAGCAAAGATTGGGACATTGACTCTGGAAAGTCACATCGTGTCTTACGTGTGGTTAGGTTTGGCCAACAAATGTGCTTAAGGTTTAAGGCTTAAGGTTAAGGTTAGGGCAAGATTGTGGTTTTGATTAAATGTGAACAAAGTCAGTGTAGTCTGTGAGATGTTACAGTAAGCTCCTTTCAAAACCTAGTCGCTGTTGCACTTTAGGAGCTTCTAAATATAATTTCTACAAGATAGTGTATAGTCTAGCTTGTCAGTTTTAAATTTCATAGAAATGTAACTGAAATCTTCCTCCTCACAGCTCACCTTTGCAATGGGGCATTCCACAAACACCTGCAGGACCTGTTTGTCCCCCTGGTGGTGCGCTACATTGACCTGATGGAGTCGTCCATCGCCCAGTCCATCCACCGTGGATTCGAGCAGGAGACCTGGCAGTCCGTCAAGTACGAGTCCACCTGTTCCTCATTATTAATATTTGCTGTATTTATTAGCTTTACATGCTGTTTGTGCTCTTTCTGCTGCTGATTACACTGAGACAAATCAACAAGTCCTCTGTATAGTAGTGATGACACTGTGCCTCTTATAGCAAATATCAGTCTCTCCTCATTTATCCCTCTAGTCATTCTAGGTTGTGTATAATCTTTCTTGTTGTTGTGGAGACTGTGTTCTTGTCGCAGTTTGGTGACTTAAAGGTGTGTTCAGACTGGACACAAAGTGAACTTAGAAGCAAGTGGGCACACATTTGTCCTGGCAAAGATGAGTTGAAAATGTTTTAACTTAACTTTGCACTTATCCCAAAGGACAGGATATAAAGATATGCACCTAAGATATGTACATTGATTGTCTGGGGTGTTTAAACACAGGCTGCAAAAAACACTCCAGCTATCACCTTTGCCTGTCAGCAAACCTTATTAACCGCAACATGTTGTAAAGGTTTGTCGTTTAGCATCAACCGTAGCACACACCGGACACCGGACATAGACCTTTTTACAGCCTGTGTGTTAGCTGGGGGTAAACACGTTCACTTCAGGCTACATCACCTAAATTGTCATCTTGCTGTGTTGCTGGTTGAAGGAGTGATTGCTCCAACTTGCAGCTTCGTCTCATAACAGCTGCTACTTTTATCAAACTTCAAGTTGGAGCCATTACTCCTAAAATTCCAGCCAGTATACGACAAGATGATATTTTCAGTAGGTGAAGCAACTCTCTTGCTCCCAGAGAGTGAGTGACCATACATATTCACATAAACCTGTATTTTATTCAGTCATTGTTAAAATACACACCGACAAAATGTACTAGACAATATTAGCGAATTTCTTTGGAGGTTATTTTGCCTCCAGCTGTGCTCTGCCCACAGAAACCGTCAGAACCGTACTAAGTGTAAAGCATCTATTATAATCAAAGTACAGCAGCCAGGATGTGTAAGTCAGGATAGTGAACATAACAAAGTTAATACTTTGT
Organism: Sandelia bainsii; assembly: GCA_032362345.1. Taxonomy (NCBI): domain Eukaryota; kingdom Metazoa; phylum Chordata; class Actinopteri; order Anabantiformes; family Anabantidae; genus Sandelia; species Sandelia bainsii. The sequence continues at coordinate 24,259,108 of JAUMHL010000027.1, forward strand.
TATGTTCACTAAACTTAACGCCACTGGTTTGTGTTGTCCCCAACATTTTTTGCATGAAGTGTGATCAAACTACTGGAGTAAATGTTAGCTAATTTAATTTAGGTACAGTTTGTCAGTGTTGTAATTATATATTACATGTAAAGAAATGCAGCCATCAAATTATTGTTGCAGATACTAATCAGACAACAGCAATATCTGAGGTTTCCTCCACATTATTAGACACACTAAAACATCATTTTAATCACGCTGGTCCTCATTATGATGCACTGATCCCATATATACAGTATCTGGAGAAGTTTAGCACAAGCCTGGATATTTAACAGTTTTTCTTAAAATGGTGAATTGCTTGTTATTAATATCCATGTGTATGAAGAGAAGCTTTTCACCTTCCTGTCAGCCAAGCTGTATCTGATCTCTTCTGGTCCTGAACATGAACTCGGTCAGATACTGCTGTGGCCTTACTGTAATTTCTACCTTCTGTTTATTATCAGCAGCGATGATTTGTTGAAGTTGCATGAATATTACAGAAATAATGAAAGAGGGACCTGAACAAAAGGAGGTAGAGCTGAATGTACGATACACACAGCAAGGACACACTGCAGTCAGGAACAATGTAGTGATAGCTGCTTTAAAGGAAAGCCCCTGAACTGAAAGAAAAGAGAATGAATGGAAGTGAGCAGTGACTTCTCTGTATTTTATTGCTGTTTGCTGAAATACTGAAGGCGGAACAAGTGGCTGCTATTATATTGTATATTACTCTTCTTCTGTCAGTGTGCTGCGGTGAGGAACGCCCACTGTTGCTGTCACTGTTTCTTCTCTTTCTCTTTTATTCTTTTAACCTTTTTGTGCCCACGACCAACGTCGCTGCTGACGCTGACCCATCAGGTCGTTAACTAACAACCTAGCGAACGTTCCCCTCCCCAAAGTGCCCAGCCTTCCCCTCACACTGCCACAGATGCCGAGTTTCTCAGCACCTGCCTGGATGGGCCCGCTGTGTGACAACACGTATGTATGGGGGAGAAGTGATGAAGTCTCACTGTGGTCTGGGCTACAGGTCTTCACAGGTGGGAGAGTTTGTAATTAAGAACCATCTAAAGTGCTCCTAGTTGTTGAAGCCAGAGTACAGCTACTGGTCTCTTAGTTTCTCCACTTCTGAACCAGCTGGAAAATCCTTCAAAATGCTATTTAACTTCTATCAAGCTCCTCTGCGTATGTTATCAGCATCAGCTGCGCTGTGAGCTGATTGCCAACATAACACTGTAACATGCTCCTGACTTTCATTCTGAAATGCTAAACTTTAGCACATTAATAATAATAATTGATACTTTGCTAGACCTGTGTCAGTGCTACTACGGGGTTTCAGTGTCTTGTCCAAGGACACCTCAACATGTAGCCTGCCGGGACTGAGAATCGAACCACTCACCCTTGGGTTGGAAGATGACTGCTCTACCCACTGAGCTATCATGCCACCCCAAAAAATGACCGGGATGTGAACCCAGCTCTCCCGCGTGACAACACAAGCCACTATCAGCTGAGCTAAGGGGGAGCTGACGATTGCACTGTAGCATGATATTTTTGACTTAATCTCAGTACAGTCAAACTCCACAAATGCAATTGCAAAAAAAACATAATGGTACAGTTTGCAGTTAACTGGTTTTCTGCATAAATTGATGATGAAATGTGATGATCTTCACCAAAGTATAAATATATAAACAATTTTAAGGATTTCCTAAAAGTAAATCTACTACAGAATAGCTTAAGGACACAAAATCCACATTTTGGAGTGGCCCGGTCACAGCCCAGAATGATCTAAGGAGAGCCGTTCACACCAGAAGTTCTAATGTCTAATATATCTGAGCTGAAGCAGTTCTCTGAGGAATAATGGTCTAAAATTCCTCCTGGACATTGTGCAGGTCTAGTCCACAGCTACAGGAAGTGTTTGTTTGAGGTTATAGCTGAAAACCAGCTTTGTCCCAATTATTAAAACACTGTTTCACTTATTTTTTCCACCATCACTCTGTATATTTAATTGGTGTATTCAATAAAAGCATGAAAGATCAGGACTGTTTGTGTCAGCTTGTTGATGTTTGTGACTTTAATAAAGATCAGATTAAATTTTTTCAATTCAACTTTATTTATATAGCGCCAAATCACAACACAAGTCATTTCAAGGCACTTTACAGTGTAAGGTTCAAGACCTTACACATTATATAAATATATATATAGAATATTGTAGAAAACCCAACAATCCCACTTGAGCAGCACTAGGCCACAGTGGAGAGGAAAAACTCCCTTTAACGGAAGACATTTTACATTTTATGACCAATTTATGCAGAAAACCAGGAAACTGCAAACAGTGCAGTTTTCTTTTCACTGGTACTAGCACTTCAGCATGTGTAATACTGATACTAAACAGGTTACTCTGTGCTTAGAGTAGTAACAGGTTCAAGTGTATTGTCGTTTCTACACACGTGTGACATACATACAGAGAAACACCATGTATTTTCTAATGAAGCACAGTGCAGCACAAAATCAAAACAGTGAATAGGTGCAAAAATCGAAAGATCTGTAAACAAAACTAAATACTGTAAATAAAAAATCTAAAGGAAAAGGTTGAGTCCTCAAGCAATTAACGCACATGCACATTTAAGAGTTGGCATTCTATATGGTCAAATGACAAAAAATAAAAAATATCTAAGCCCAATGTGAATAAAAGTGAAATAAGCCTCCACACTGTCTTGCTTACTGCAGTTATAATTTATTTACCTCATTCATCTTTTGTTACAAAGGACTGTAGTCCGTCCTGAATCTGAATTAAAGAATCTGGTCTTTTGGTTTCCAGGGTGTCCTATGTAGGTGAAGACCTCTAGCTTGGACTGTCCTCTGTCTGTCCTGAATGCTCAGCAGTTGTGTTGTAGCTCTGCGTCTTTTCATCTAGCTGCATGTTTGTCAAAGCCCACATTGCTACAGTGAGTTGTACCACCAGGAAACCTCTCCAGTCAGAGCTCCACTGATTCCTTCTGCTTTTTTAGTGTCTTGCATGAAGCCATGCTTCAGTTTCAATGCTCTCCTGTAAAAAACATTCATTAAAATCCACATAATCTGTCCTGGTCTGTGAGAATGAACTGAAGAGCATGCATCATTATACTCGTATGAATGAGCCGGCCTCTGCATGACAGGCTCCTTTTTTGGTTTCAAATTATTTCTGTGACATTGTGGCTCATTTTTCAGCAGGGTGCTGCCTGCGTGCAGTCATTCCTCAGAGATTTTATGATGTCACGAGTCCTTGTGCTGTGCAGTGTTCATGTCAAGAAGGTCCTTGTAATAATAACGTACTGCCTCAATTTTCTGTTGCAGCCTGCAAGGAATAAATCTACCTGACATCTTGTAAGTTGGAAGGTATTCTGTGTTTTGACATGTAAGAAATCTCTTTGAATACAATCACACCTGCCCCGTTACACCTCTAAAGTGTCTCACACTATTAAAATATGACAAAATGTAAGAGACAAACTAAAGACAATCAACAAGACTGTCTTTGGGCATTGGCTGTATAACATTTTCAAGATGCTTTGCCTTCATTTTCTAACATACTGACTTTACGGTTTTCATTTCTTGCTAAGATCAAAAGTGAATAAATGTTCCAACATAGTTCCAAAAAGACGTATTTATACCACCAACACTGGCCCTAGATTTAAAGGCACCCTGAGCAAATCTATTGACACCCAGCCTGGTTTTACAGCTTTTGTGCTTTCCTTTGTTTTAAATCATTGCAAACTGAATATCTTTTGTGTTTTGGACTGTTGATAAAAAATGCAGGATATTTAAGGTGGAATCTCTGAAACTGGGAACTTATGCTCGATTTATCATTATTTTCTGGCAATTTATAGATCCATTAATCATTTTTAGAATAATTGAGAATAATATGAGAATAACCCTTACAAGGACAAGCGGTTAGGAGAATGGATGGAATATGAGAATAATTGCTTATTAAAGTCATCACTGTGCTAGAGATGAGTGAAACATCAGAGGTTGTGTCTGTTTAAGAGTGAGCGAGTCTGCAGCAGAACTGTCAGTGTTGGTGGTGGAGGTTCCCGGAATGATGGGGGGGGGTCTCAGGAGGCTAGCTGAGGGTGTGTTTCTTAAAAAGGCTCCTCATTCCGACTCCCCCAGCCTTTCCCACAATACGGACCACACTGTTCCTCTACCTCACTTCACTTGGCCCTTCTCAATCCAATGAAAAAAGAGGAGGTAAAAAAAAAAGCTGGCACTTCATTAGCGAGCACAGACGGGCGAGTGGGATCGTCCCGTTCCCCCGGGAGCAGGGCGGAGCGCGCTCAGAGAAGAGCACCACTAATTAGACATGAGGGGGATAGCCACTGAGCATTTAATTGCACCACGGACTCAGCCCAAAGCGTTTATTCCTGTGCGCCACTTGTTAAGGTAACAGTCTTTTAAAGGCGAAGTGAGAATAGTGAGGGAGTGAGTGGCACTTGTTTTAACCCCTCTGTCACCCTCCCCCTCTGTCACCCTCCTGCCACCCACCCCACTTTCATCCTCCCATGGCTGTCATTCTAGCCGGGCGCTGTACACTTGGATGTCGGTGGCGGCAAGCGTTGCCATGTGTTGCTGTGTAACCTGTGCGCAGGGGAGAAGGCGGGGAGACGTCCATCTGTCTCTGTTTCAGCCTGGTGCTGTGTTTACTGACTGAAACCACACAGCTCTGCACTAAAACTACCAAAACCTGTTGAAGAACACACTAGAACCTGAATACACTTGTCTTTTATGAACCTTTATTCACCACAGATATTGAGTCTCTTGTTGTCAGAGTTGGGTAGAGTAGCCAAAAATTTTACTCAAGTACTTCAAAATAATATTACTCAAGTAAAAAGTAGTCATCCAAGAAATTACTCAAGTAAGAGTAAAAAAGTACTTGGTGAAAAGGCTACTAAAGTAGTGAGTAACTGTTTGATCATTATGTCTGATTTGAAAATGATGTAATCAGACTGACAAAAATATAAAATCATGTGCAAATTCTAGTATTTCCAAATAATAAAATAAACAATGAGTAAAATAAATAACATCTTTACAAAATAACAAATTAAAGCACAAGAAACACAAATTTCCAAATCTAACAAACACCTACAGTAGGTAACATAGGTATGTTTGAACTGTGACATTTCTCATGTGTTTTTTCATTCAGTGTCTGCTACGTCACGTAGCACGTAGACTACGTGTGAAGATATCTGGAAGTTGACTGGCAACTGGATTTCTTTCTTTTTAGGTTGAAATGTACGGAGCCCCCTAGGGGTCACGTAGTAGAAAAAAATATTTAGGTGAAATAAGTGGTAGAAAAAAAAAAAATTCAGACGATGTAGAAAAAAAATTCAGACGATGTGGTAGAAAAAAAAAATCTGACTCTCCGCCCACATGTTAATCAGGCCGGCGAATGTGACCATAGATCTGTGGCATTACTGTAGCTTTAGCTATGGGCGACTTGGGCAGCCTCCCACAACAGCATGTTGCGGGGGTCGGCATTGTGCGTCCTCACAATAACATTCCGAACGGTGGTGACTGGTTTCCTTTACTTCCTAATTAAGCTTGTTGGATTACGTGGTCTAATTCTACTTTGTGAGCCGGTCAGGAGCTGCCTGACAGGCACTCAGAAGTACTGTAGGCTACTAGATGGGGTGG
>JAUMHL010000027.1:24264898-24332642 GCA_032362345.1 Sandelia bainsii
CTCTGGAATGGAGGGTGAAACGTAGTCAAGGAACTAAAACAAGTCCAGTTGCCATTGAAAAACCTTTTTTTGAGATATTACTGCTAGAAAAAAACCACGTGTTGCACAACCACAGTTTTATCCACAAATCTTTTTCCCCATTGTCATGGTAACCGTAAATCCACAGTACTTCAATGCAGCAAACTGAAATGACAAATTTGTTTTTGTAAGATTAACGAATCCAATCAATTCATCAATCAACACTCCACTAGTGAGTCTTCACATGTTTCAAGAGAGAGAATCAAACAGGCTGTTTTTTAAGAAAAAAATCTCCCAGTGTTCCTTTTAAAACACACAAACCAAAGGTTTTTTTTGCTCAGAACACCCGCTAACATCCTAAAAATGTGAGCTTCACAATTGCTCCCATTTTCAGCCATCACACTCTGAACAAAACCTCCAATTGCTCTGATGGGCTGAAAGCAAAATGAAAGTGAGTCTTGGATTCTCTTTCAGACAGCTGACACGGTTACTGCTCTGCAGGTCGCTGCAAAAAAGAAAGAGGCTTTAGTTTGCTTCTCACACTTGTGTAATGTTATTTGCTATACAATTAATTTATTAATTCAAATTCAAACAGAACGAATGCAGAGAATAAAGAGATTAACAGCAGATTGAGCATAACAGTAAGTCAGAAATATTTTCTGCAAGCAATTATTCAAATAGTCTTTTTTAACATTCAGGTATTTTTATACTATTTAATAGGCCTAAAACCTTCTAAGATACAGAGCTGAAAAAGTGAATCCCAGAGAGATAAAAGTGCTGAATTTTGCATTTCATACTCTTGATTTATTACTTGAGCCAACTGAGGAAAGAAAATACAGTTTTTACCTGAACCCAAAATGCCATCTGTGATGAAACGGCTAGAATATGTAAAGCAGACAGTGACTTCCTTCTCTGCTCTTTAAACTGTCCAGAAACTACAAATCCTCTCCAAGTTATAAAAAGAAAACTTCACTCATGCCCAGGAAGACAGCTTGTCTGTTTATGCCTCACCATGAGCTCTCCAAACTAAACTGCTGTCACTCTCCACATTTTCTTTTCTTTTTTTTTTTCGTGAAAACACATTGTGCCTGACATTTTCTGAGCATAATGCCTCCGCACATGTTGGAGGATGCGTTGTTGAGGAATTCTGTGTGTTTTTATTTTTGCACGCTGAACGCATTCATATTCAGATAAGGCTGGTCACAGATCATTCACTGCGGTTCCTGTGTGATATTAACATGTAAATCAGATGGATGATTAGCATGAGAAATCTGCTGTTTGCATCTCACAGGCATCTGTGTTGACTATTTATGAACAAAAATGGTTTTAACAAATTTACTTTTTATAAAATACTAACTCATACATATACATTAGCCTGCAGACAGTGCAGAGGTGCTGCTGCTTTCTATACTTGTCACCAGCAGAAACACATCAGACTGTCCATGACTGTTTCGGGCTGTTGGACCTGGAGCCACTGATTCAGGACTAAATGTATTCCTTGAATTACACTGGACTTTTAAAACTGAATTAACTGATTTTTCAGCAGAACAAGGTAAAAACACAACATAGGTGGCTGTAATTCAGTTGTTAGGGCAGTTCCCAGATTTGGTGGTTTGATACCTGCCTCCTCTAGGCCACGTGCCAAGGCGACACCAAAACCCGGTAGTAGCATCATCGTCCATGTGGAGTTTCCTCACAGGGATCAATAAAGGATTATCAGCTCATAAAGAACTTGTATTTATATAACATGAGTTGTGCGTTAATTCAGACACAAGACCAATGAACTATCACAAGACAAATGAGCCACCTTTCTGAAATAGCAGAAAACCAAAACTAGAAGCTAAAAGAGGCAAAAAAGCTTCATGGAGCTGCTTATTAATATATGTTCGGTGGCCCAACCCAGTCTGAACCGGAAAAGTAGATAAAGAAAAGTTGTGACTTTTTCTGCTGTTCTTTTCTCTCTCCTCTTTCCACTCACCTCAACCGGTCGAGGCAGATGACCGCCCACCCTGAGCCTGGTTCTGCTGGAGGTTTCTTCCATTAAAGGGAGTTTTTCCTCTCCACTGTTGCCTAGCGCTTGCTTAAGTGGGACTGTTGGGTTTTCTACAATATATATATTTATATAATGTGTAAGGTCTTAAACCTTACACTGTAAAACTGGTATAAATATCAGCAAATTTAGAGTTTGATGCTGCAAAACGCTCAAAAAAGTTGGCAAATACTCAACTAATATTGTTCTGGCTGATTCCAAAATTAGTTCTAAGTAAGTAAGTGGGAACAGGTCAGAACATCGTGATTGGATAACAAGAGGCTGACTGATGTCAGTGAAAGCATCTGTGATGGTACAGGGCTGCAGCAGTGTCCACTGTATGGGTAACTTATATGTGCAAAGGTACTGCACCCATCCATCCATTTTCTTAACCGCTTGTCCTCGTAAGGGTCACGGGGGGTGCTGGAGCCTATCCCAGCTGTCATCGGGCGAGAGGCAGGGTACACCCTGGACAGGTTGCCAATCCATCGCAGGGCTGACACATAGAGACAAACAACCATGCACACTCATCATCACCATCTTTGGATGGTGGGAGGAAGCCGGAGTACCCGGAGAGAACCCACGCAGACCGGAGAACATGCAAACCTGGGGATCGAACCCTGGTCCTTCTAGCTGTGAGGCGACAGTGCTAACCACTACACCACCGTGCCGCCAGGTACTGCACCATCAACATAAATTGGGATTTTAGGGAGACATATGCTGAAGTCCTGTGTCCAGCAAGAATGGTGAAATATTCCACTTGCAAAACTAAATTATTAAAAAGTCTAATTAATAGGAAAGGTGACACAGTGGTAAAGATGATCACAGATTTAGTATTTTTGAAAAGAAAAAACACATTTTCTGGGAAGGTGGTTCGTACTTTATATTGTTTATGATGCACAGCATCATGATTTACAGTAAAACCAATACTTAAAGTGTAAAAGTTTATGTAGGTGCTGAATACACACATAAACACAAACACACTGACGATGCACAAAGTCAGCCCAGCATATGTGAACACACACTCTCTCTCCAGCAGCATCCTCTTCATCATCTCCCTCCTGGGCAGAGGCTATATTTAGTGTGGCCCTCTGGGGCACCTGCAGGCACAGATGACCCATTCTGGACATACTGAAATTAATGATCTGCGTACTGTCTTGTCTCTCACACACATATATATTTTATTACATACAGTACCGGTAACTTTGGCTGCGGAAGAAAAAGGTTTATTTTTCTTCATTAGGGCATCACTCCGAGGTGGCGTGTTTATTCATTAATACACCCCAAGGATTGTGGGAGACAGAAACCAAGGACGACAATGGTGCTAGTACCTGTGGGTTCAGCATTTTATTCTGTCATCTGTCTGCAGATATCATTATCAGGACCTTCCTGTCACACATGTTACACAGTCAGAGCTAAAACAAAAAGGTGACAAGCAGATGCTGCTCAAACTGGTCCTAAACCAGTACAGAACGTGCAAACTGGCAATAATCAGCTACTGCACTGAACCACAGATCACTTTAAATGAATAAGTTGTAGCATGAGTTTTTCCAAAGCATACAACCTGTATTTTTCAATCAGGGAGAAGCAATTTCCCATTTATATCATTTAATTAACAAATCCTCATTATGCACAGCATGTAGATGTGAGAGAAGCTGTATTTGCACAGAAAAGTCTGCTTTCTGATGGAACTGTTGCACTAAAGTAAAGTATTGATCCAATACCAATACCAACATTAGTGTTGATACTGTGGATATTTGGATCGATCCACACACTACTAATGCTTGGTCCCAATGAAAATAGAATATAAACTCTCCATTTAACTAAAAGTTGATTTAGATAATACTCTGCTGAAAATATGATACAATAAGCAGCAACACTTTTGGTATCAAAGGTCAAACTGAATTGTCGACAACCTCTCAACTGCCCATGACAGCCTCTGATTAAGATAACCTTCCTCATAACATAACAAGGACACACCTTTCATTTCTTTTCCACATCATTGCTTATTATTGATTAAGGCTTTGAGAACATTGAGCTGAAGCTTCCTCCTAGTTTTCTAGAGATTCTGCAGATAAAACTCAAGGTAGTTTGTTCCTCTGAGGTCAAAGTAATCGTGAAACATGAAAATACTGCTGAGAGTAGCTGTAAAAGAGCAATGAAACAATGAAAAATCAAACAGTTTTGGCAAGAATGTCGAACTTGTATCTACCATGCATGAAATGAGGGTTCAGTTTACTTGCCTAGCGCATGCATTGATGTGCTTACAAATACTTATAAATGTTAATGTCCGTCTGAGCTTGGTAAAGTCCTGTAAAGACATTTCCTGTCGCCATCTTTGTTTGTGTGGATAATAAATTGTCGCCCCCCGAGAGACTGACTAAATTTACACTTTTACAGAACCAAACCAGATTGTTTTTACAGAGCCCCCTAGGGGTCATGTAGTAGAAAAAAATATTTAGGTGAAATAAGTGGTAGGAAAAAAAATGAAATGATGTGGTAGAAAAAAAATCAGATCCATCCACATTCACAGCTATGGGCAATTTAGAAGGCACCACTTAACCTAACGTGCATGTGTTTGGAGGGTGACAGGAAGTCGGAGTACCCGGAGAAAACCCACACAGACACGGGAAGAACATGAAAGTTACACAGAAAGACACCCGGTCGACTGGTGGATACAAACCTGTGAAACAACGGCGCTATCTACCAAAAGTTGAAAGTGAAAGTTAAAATATTACTAGAATATGTAATGGATGTACAATTTATTCCAGTTTATAATGCAATAATGTGCAACGTTCTGGACAGTTGTGGCTGTTGGTCAATGTGTTTACATCCTGCGGGTCTATGGTCACATTCGCCGGCTTGTTAAACGTGTGGGCGGGGAGTAAATATTGTTTTTCTACCACATCGTCTGAATTTTTTTTTCTACCACTTATTTCACCTAAAAAAAAATTCTCTGAAAATTGATATTCATACAGATTTTTCAAAAACAATGTCTGCCTGCGTCATGGCTGAATCATGAGCTCGATATCATCTGCTTCCCAAGCCTTAGCATCGGTGCTAAGACTTTAAGATTTTAAGATGCACAGGGATGTCAGTTGATTGTGTGAGACATTGTGTATTGTAAAAAGACTCTTCCAGGAAGTACATATTTGATCTTTTAACTTAACCTAACCCTAAGTTTTATGTATCTAACCCTAAGCCAGATGTCTTTGTGCATAAAGTCAATCAAACCGTGATGTTTCCACCCTGTAACAGATCATTAAGTTGAAAGGTCCAACAGGCAGCAGCCATTATTCCAATGGAATCAAGGAGTGATGCACCCATGCACACTTTCTGGGACTGTCTTTCCTGTCTTCAGTAAAGTATAGGGAGCAAAGCATCCACTGGATCTCACTCTCAAAAACAGACATTCCAGCAACTATTTAACAATGAATAAAAATTTACCTTCAAAACAGACACAAATATATCCACAAAAAAGTGTTTTCAATTAACCTAACAATGCATGTACAGCAAAACATTGAAGGTAGACAAAGAAAATGGCTTTCTGGGAAAAGTCCAGAGCCAAAAGGGGAACTGCAACAAGCACTAAAGCTAAACGGTTAATTGCTTTCTGAATTCAAAAAAGGTTGAATACAGATACTCTGTGGATGGACACACTGATGATAATCTTGATAAATGCCACTGCTACAATTTGGAAAAATAGAAGGAAATAAAACAAACTGATGGAATGGTTTGGAAAATTATCAGCAATAAATTACATATACAGATCCACATTAACAAAGTGAGAGTTTGGTGGACTATATGAGCATCACAGAAGATCCCCTAGCTTGTCTAAAAGATAACCAGGCTGTGTAAATATATGTGTGTTGATGTTTTAATGATGTTCCTCTCTGCAGTAATGGCTCAGCCACTTCAGAGGATTTGTTCTGGAAGCTGGACGCTCTGCAGATGTTCGTGATGGACCTCCACTGGCCGGAGCCCGAGTTTGCCAAACATCTAGAGCAAAGACTCAAATTGATGGCCAGCGACATGATGGAGGCGTGCGTTAAGAGGTCCGCGTTCACTGCAACTTAACTTCCGGGTGCACATCTGCCTCAGTCCTGTCCCACTTTATGTTTGACTTATCAAATCTAAAATCTAAGCAAACTGATTTCTAACTTGGAAAATATGCAACTGAAGGAACTCACCTGGAAAGTAACTGATTGTAAGCTGATTTTGTTCCACAGAACCAAATCTGCATTTGATGCCAAAATGCAGAAAGCGAGTAAGTCAACAGATTTCCGGGTGCCGCTGTCAGTCTGCACCATGTTCAATGTACTGATGGACGCCAGGAAGCAGTGCTCCAAACTCTGCGTGCTGGACACTGGGCAGGAGGTAAGCTAAGGTTAATTTATCTTCCAAATGGACTTTGAGATGATCTAGACTTTCTAGATCATCTGTAACAGCCAGATCCCAGCTGTTCATTTATCCTCTGATTGAGTCCTAAAGGGTTTTCCTTGAAACAAGCAAAACAAATCTGACAGTCTGGGATGTTTTATGAATTTAAGAATTTATTGGAATAAAAACAAAAACTAGTTTCTAACATACAATAAGTATTAAACGTAAAATCTGTCAGTGCCTATAAAATGAGACTTCTACTAAATAATCGTGGAGTTTGCATTGATTGGTGCTTTGAGGGAAAGGCTGTTGTGAAGAATCTGTCACTTGGTCAACTGACAAAATCTGAAACAAAGGAAACTGGATTTGGAACGAAATAAACCATCTCCACATTGGCAGGATATTTTTCTTGTTTGTTGAAAAATGAGCCTTGGCTGAATAGCAGACTAAATCACTTAGGGTGGCTGAATGTTTGTATTTTTCAGTCTCCATCTCAACTCACCATCAGAGACTTGCAGAGTGAAAGTGTGTCAGCTTCAGAAACTCTCAGCCGTCTTTTATTTTCAACCTCGCACTGAACAGGTCGAGTCAAACTGTCAGATCAGCCACTAAAACTTGACTGTTTCCCTCCACACATTCAGCAGATGGGGAGTTTAGGTGTATTTGTGTTCACTTGAAACGGCCAAATGCTCAACATGAGCTTTTAAATGAATGACCATGAAGCCTGTGTGAGGCAGCAGCCTTGGCATCGCTGAGAGTGAAACCCTTGGCCATCAGCAGTCTTGACAGAGAGCTAAGCTCGCTGTTACCTTAACCTCCAGCTTACACCGAGATGCTGCCACTGCTTGAAAACACGATGTGTCCATTTATTCCCGCTGGAACACACTGAATACCTGCCTGTTATCCCAGCTTTGCACACATAAATAGACCAGTAATAGGGTTATATTTTAATCTTTGTTCTCTTTCCTGCAAACCAGCAAAACAGGAAAATAAATAGTAAAAAAGCAAAAAGTAGAGAGAAAATCAACAGAAGTGAAAGTTCATCCAAATGTATCTTCAGTGCCCTGTTAGATGATCCATACAATTAATAATAATGTAAAAAATACTTCTTTTAAAGTATATGTTCTAAAAGGTAAGCACACTGTTTAATTTTAGTTAAACTTACAAAAAAATTAAAAGTTCAGCATTTTCTCTGCTTGTCCACTTGATTTTATGTTTTCGAACACAACAAACTTTCAGCACGATCTTCATTCAACCCAAAAACTCCAACACGTGAATAACCGTGATGATTAAATGTTCAGACTTTGTGATTGAAGAATGAATCGTTCTGAGGAGTTTTCAAAGGCAGTAAAGCTTTTACATCTTTTACAGCAGTAGATATATTAAGACCTACAGATTGCGAATACAATGATTGGAGTTCTGCAAAATCTGACAATTACTCTTTCTCAGTCAGTCACAATAAAACTTGTGTCTGGTGTTGGACAACAGGGCTTTTAAGGTAAAATGTTTTATTCAAGGTCAAAACTCTGATGGAAAAGGAAATAGAAAAAACTGAAAAACTTAGTTGAAAACTAATGGAGCGGTTACTGAAGATATTTTGTGAATACTTCTGTGGATATCTAGTTGTGTCATAGAGTTTTAAAAACATATTTCAGGAAATGTTCTGATGTGCTCTTAATGTAATTGGCTTACTGTGTTTGCCTTCTTTTCTTTGTCTCACCTCCTCCCCATCCCTCATGTCCATGTGTTCTACACATCATTGTTTGACTCCCAGATTGACAAACAATGGGTAAGTTCCTCCATCACCTCATTACCTCTTTTTTTATCTCACGTCTCTCCACATGAACTCCATCAAAACAAAATAAAATATCACAACTTATCACAATACCACACATACCTTCACTTTGACTAATAGTTGAGTCTTTTTCAACTATAGCCACTCGTGGTTCTGGAGGGCGGCAGCACCGCACATCGGTCATCTTTACTTACCCTGCCTATATTCGATTTGTTTTAATTACCTGAACAAAACTGATTCTGCTGTTTTCATGAAGGAAAATCAAAGGAAAGGCAAAACATGCAGTGCTGTGTGAAGGGTTTTCCAGGATGTGCAGTGAGCACCACTAATGTAAAACATCACATCTGCATAAGGTGAAAACTTTACTTTCTTACTGCGTCTGTGGAGAAGAGGCCAGTTCATGTTATCTCCATCCATGTGTTTGCAAGAGTATAAATAATGTACATTTCAACACCTGTGCAAGTCCCCGAGGGTCTGTGCACATCTGAGTGCACCCCAAAACTTTGTGTCTGCACTGTGACCATGTCAACTATGCATGTGTAAGATAAGTAAACTGGATGCTTGTTTAATGCACCTTACATTTGACTTTTCTTTTTAGATTTTTTGTGCATTTTAGCCCTTATGTGATAGTTAAAAGTAAGAAGTCAGACAGGAAGAAGAGACAGAGAGATGGGGCCACACCTGAACCAGGGACGTTGCAGTTATATGGTATGCGCTGTAACCATTTGGCTACTAGGGCCGCCAAGTTTCCACTTTTTATCCATGACACTGTTTTTATGAAGGAGTTCCACACATCTCTCTCCACTTCTTCATGTTGTTCAGCCAAATACACCAAACAAAGGAGCTCTTCTTCTTGCTGTCTGTTAGAGGTCGCCATCATGTTTTGTAGTATGCATGTGTGAAACGTGTCTGCCTACGCTTACCCAATTGTAGTATGAATACTACAACGGAAACCACATATTGGCCTTAAGTAAGAAAATTCTCAGTTCAATGCAGATCTTCATTGTCCCACAAGAAGAAATTCTTTTTTGCAGCAAGGCAGCACAAAAACATGAAACATAGAGACAATGAAAACATAACAGGACAGTTAGAGACATTAAAAGTGCTGGTACGAGGCACGCAGTCCAGAATAGCATAAAGGACATATGGTAACAGCAAGGAATGCTGCAACACAACTAGCAAAGATAAGAAATATATAGAAATATAGAAATGCTCTGTGACACCAAGAAGCACTTTAAAATGGACAACACTTATTGCACATGGGATAAATGAAAACTTTAACTTTTTGCATCTAGTTTTCCAAAACCTGTATATATGATCAGAGGGGTGAGATTCTTTAAGGAGACGATGGTCTGGATGTGATGTCAAGAATTTGGTTTTCTCTTGTGATTTTTCTGCTATAAATGTCTAAGAAGGGAAGGCTGTTGCTCCCCCATGATTGTTCTTGTTGCCTTGACTACCTTTCATAATTTATTCCTGTGTTGTACGTTTACATTCCCTTACCAAAAAAATCCAAGGTAAGAACTCATTCTTGGATGAAGCTGTAAAATAGCATCAGGCATCTTTCTACTTTAAAGCATTTAACGTCTCCAGAAATTACAGCTTTTGTTGACGGTTCTGGTCTTTATTTCCTCAGTACTCAGACCTCTTGAGCTTACAGTGTGAAAGAACCAACAGTCAAAAAATTAGCCAACATCAAGCTTTAAACAAAGTTTTGTTTGCTAAGTCAGCAACTTACACACCCATAGTTTTCACCTGACAAGCAGTGATATGTCATCAAGATTAGAATTTAGTTTCTTTGCTCCTTTTGCTCTTCTGGATTTTGACCTGTTGGAGGCTGCAGTGGATTCAAGAGCACTTTGGGAACAGTTTTAGAAAGCTCATCCAGCTGGTAAATGGTTGTTGGGATTTAAATCCCGGATTTAAAACCCTAATGATACCAAACACGAGAACGGCCAACTTTTATTTATAACAAATGGAGTAAATTAAACAATGAAAACCAGGCTGTGGGAGAAGTCTGTAAAAGTCAGTAGTGAAAGACGTGGATGAGTGGAAAAGGAGGAAGAACCCCAAAATGCCAAGGTGTGTAGGGAGAGGAGAACCCAATTGATCTGGCCGCTCCTCCAGACTAGGATCAGGTGTGTGGGCCTTCATTCAAGAAGTAGAGCAGATGTTATGTTTTGTCTACTTTTGTATGAAGTTACTTGTAACTTCTTGTCAGATGTTTTTCTACATATTGCATATATTACAATGGAGTTTCTGACAGGAACTAACGGTAGAAATGCACAACATGCAACAACCTCTCCTGACCAATATTACTCCTGCCTTGCTTTCTGATGTAACTTTCTGATATCACCGGACATCCTGACTGCGGTTTTGTTGATTCATGTCCATGTTCCGTTGCCAGTAGCTGCTGTGAATGAGGCCTCCTGAACTCTGACACATGACCAGCAGTCTGGAGGGTCTTGAGGAAACATCAATCGGAACTTGATCCAGACCTTTGGTGTCTTCAAGTGCGTCAATCTGGAGCAAAGCAATCGTCCATCGTTGACGTCTCAGTGACAAACTCTGCCTCCTCTTTTCCCTACTCTCCTTTTTTCCACTTCACTTTTAGGGAAAACTGCAGCCAGATTCTTGTTATGTGGAGTCCCGTGGAGTTCAACTGGCAAGCGAGCAGGCAGCTCATGAAGAATCTGCACTTGACAGTTTTATCCCAGATGAAAAACTCCAGCTGAATTAATGAATTCTGCTTTTATAGAAACTGGCATGATCAACTGAAATCAGTAAAAATGCCAATTTGTCTGTGGTTGTTGCTGAGGTCATTTAAATAGTTCTGGGGTGTTGAAAATATGACCCAGTTCAGAATCTAAAACATTTCACAGAGCTGAAGTAGCAGCAGTGGGGCTGCAGCTCAACAACCAGATAAATGTTTTTAAAAGCAATCATTGTTCTTTTGAGTTTTGCTGTGCACATGGCAAAGACCAAACAATTTCTTCTCCTCATCTCTGCTTTTGTAGGAAAAAAAGAAGGCCAATGCAGCGATGTTAATTGAGGTAAGAAGAGAAAAAACGAAAAGCTCTCAAGATTTGCCAGAAAGATTTGGCGTGAAAAAGAGAGCTGCCATTTTGTGGACTTGTGGAGGGAAAAAAACAAAATTAGGGCTGTTGGCGGTGACCTCCCTGGACCCTCAATTTGTCAGCGATCTGTGCGCTTTGTTGATTGAAATTTTTAATTTGGGTGTTCTTTAGACAGCCAGTGAAAGGGCATTGTCGCCAAGAGATGAACTCCCCTGCTGCTGCTGCCATTCAGCACTTAGCCCCTGCCTTTTTTTTCCTCTCCTTCCTTCAAGGGAAAAGGTGCCATGAATATGTTTTTAGAGGGGGGGGGCCCAAACGAGACATGAAATGGCGGATTAATTGAATCTTGTGTGAGCCTTTGGTCCTCGCAGCTGGACCGGTGCTTTAGAGAAATACAAGGCTGCTCTAATTGTAGGGAGACTCACAAAAAGTATCCTTCAGATTCCTTCGCTTTTCCAGTGCGGACGGGAATGTCATTCAGCTGCATAATGGTCCTATTAGCTGCTTAACTCAGCTGCGTTACACGGATGGGAAGGTTTTTCACACCTCGTCGTGTTGGGAGGGGTGTGTGTGTGTGTGTGTATAGACTCGATGTTCATACCGAGTGTTGTAGGTTTTTCTTTCTGCCACAGCATAGACAAAACTGTTGTTCAGTATCACAGAGGCAAAGAGTCATTTCTTTTGCCTTTGTATCCTGTCAGTTTTCTGAAAATAATAAATAATTGCTTTTATCCTTACTCCAGCCTCCCCCCTTCACCCATCTACATGTCTCTGTCTCACCTCCGTGTCTCTCTCCCCCACCCCTGCAGCAACAGTACCACTCTAAAATCGACGTCCTGATTGACGAGGCGTTTAAGGAAATGGTTTCCTCACTTGTTTCAAAGGTACATTTCTTTTTATTCTTCCATCGTTCCTTCCATTTTTAGTTTGTATTTTCTTTTACATTTTGTAAAATTCCTTTTGTTCGATGGGGGAACAGGGTCGAGCTTTATTCTTTGTAGTAACCATGATGGATTTTTGTGTTTTTGTTTGGAATTATATTTGTATTTTTTAATAGTGTTATATACTTTTATTAATATTTTATTAATATTGTTCTATAAACTTTTATAGCTTTATGAATTTATACTTATACTAAGTGTGTGTGTGTGTGTGTGTGTGTGTATGTGTATATATATATATACACATTTTATCTTTGTCTCTTTTTGAGAGAGATTTTAACATTCATCATTTTTTTTTAAGTGATTAAGCTTTAGTGTAGTAACATGTATTAACTTTTACTGTTTATTACTGTTCAGTTAGGCATTTTTTAATAATTATTATCATTTCTTTTTGTTTTGTATTGCCCTTGCTTGCAGTCATGATGGGTTTGATTTTTATTTCCCTTTATGAAACATCTCTTGTATTTTCATTAAAAAAAGATGTGTGAATATTTCAGTCTGATTATGTTGAAACAAAACAGAATAAAGTAGGTCCCTGCATCAGGATAAAAAAAATATTTTTTGAAAAATTGAGAAAAGACTAAGAAAATAAACTGTTAAAGTCTCATTTACAGACAAATGATTTAGAGAGAGGACATTGTTTGCAGCATGAAAAGTTTCTACAAACTACAAATGAGGGGAAGCTGATGTCTCTCCTCTCTGTCTGCAGTTTGCCGGTGTTTTAGACGGCGTCCTCTCCAAACTCTCGAGATACGATGAAGGGACATTCTTCTCTTCAATTCTCTCTTTCACAGTGAGTAGCCATGTTTTTGTTCCCGGAAACAGAGAGAGCTGAGCTGTTTCTTTCACAGCTCACAGAGGCAAGCTGTTATTTGGTGGAAACCAGATCTTCCCAGCTGAACTTCAGTGTCATTCTTCTTCTTCTCTTCTTCCTCCTCCTCCTTCTTACTGCCGCCTCCCCCCACTGAAAGGTGAAAGCAGCTGCCAAATATGTGGAAGTCCCTGTGAGTCTGTTGATCTGCCTGCTGTTTTATTATTCACCCTGTCCATCACAGTCGGTTTCCATATTTTTGTTTCCATCTGCATTCAAACAGTCGAAGCCCCGAATGGAAACTAAAGCAGCCTGAAAATGCAAAGCAGCCGCTCTTTGCATTCAGTCATGTTTTTTTTTAAGGTTGTCATCACACCGTGTTAAACATGTATGAACGATAAAGAGGGTTTTTATTCCGTATGCAACTCTAGAGCCAAAGATCTCACAACAAGCCTAATTAATTGCACTCTTGTCCCTGGCGATGTGTTTTGCCGAAGTGTGGGTTTGTTGGCGGCCGGGTGTCGAGCGGTTAATGAATGATGGTTTAATTATTTCTAACATAATGAGTGCTACTACTGCTTGACTGACAGGTTTGCCTCTTACGCCTCAGCTTCACAGGCCATACTCTGCCAAATTAAAATATCTATGCATTATTTCAGTTTTATTTCCATATTAAGTCTTAATATTAAAGAATACTCTGCATCTCGTGAACTTGTCGAGTTGCAATTTTTGGAACAAACACAGGAGGTAAAGTTGTTTTGTAGAGAAGAGGAAAATCAGGCTTGAACATGCTGTGATGGTCCTATGGCTGTATTTAGGAGAACTGGATACCACATAACAAGATTGCACCCAATTAAATATGAAAGTATTTATGAAAGTTGCTCAGTGATACATTTATTCAAAAAAAACCAAAAAAAACTCTAGGCTTCTGGATTAACAAATCTGCGTTTTTTTAATGCACTTGTGTTTTGGGACCCACGGAGCATGTGCACTGGCACCAAGCTTCCCATTGGCTCCCCACTCACATGGATGGGATAATAAAATTAAAAAATTCTACCACATTTCTAGACTTTAAAAAAGATTCAACCCAGTCTTCTAAAAATGATGTTTCTATACAACTAAACTGCAATCACAAATAAGTTTTTGTGGAAAACATAATTGCAACTCTGGTCTGTTCACAAGATTATAGTCTCAAATGAACAAAGCTTTATTCCCATTGCATCCTTAACACTCAAGACTATGTGTTTTGATATAATCAGGTCTCCAGGCATCAGTAAGAACAGTTTAATAAGGTGTAACTACCAAGGTTGCAACATAAACTATGTTTATAGTGAAAAGACGTGCTGATGAATTTCATTTAATTCAGTTTATACTGTATACACGTATATAGCACCAAATCACAAAACAAAAGTCACCTCAAGGCACTTTACATAGTAAGGTTAAGACCTTACAAAATTATAAGGAGAACACATGAAACTATATAGAGTTATGTAGAGAACTCAAACCCCCCTCGAGCAAGCCCTGGGCAATGCTGGAGAGGAAAAACTTAATTTAACATAAGGAACCTCTTCAGAATCAGCCATCTGCCTCGACCGGCTGGGGTGACTTGAAAGAGGAGAGAGAGAAGAACAACCACAACAAAAAGCAGATGAGACACTGGGCAGGTTGGTAGGACCAGTAACTGCACACTGGAAACATACAGCGCCAAGGATACGTGCAGAAAGGTACAGAAACGAAGAAGCACAACTACAGGATAAAGACAACAAAGTTAAAGTGACCAAATTATGCTTAATTTAGGGTTTATATTTTATTCTGGGCTTCCACTGATACAAGATTATATCAATTTCACGTTAAAGTGCAAATACATGTTTTAATTTAATTCACTTTATTCTACTCTTCTCTTTATCTGCATAACGCTGTGTCTGCACATTCACAGCAATGCTGACTTTAAGCACAACAACTACATCTACGTACAAGTTGGACTCTGCGAGCCTAAACTCACATCTAAACTTTGCATGTCAAACACTTATGCACTGATCATTGTGATAGCTATGCAAAGCGATTACGTTCAATACGTTTCGACCGTTGTTAAAACTGAACGTCACCTGCTAATGTTAGCTTTTGTTAACTTTGGCCACTAGCTAGCTAATTAGCATGAACCCTGTTTTCAATCACACTGCAGTTTAACCAAACTAATAAATGATGCACTGATTTCTATCTTTACGATAAAGCTTTAGTTGATCTCGTTGGTCACGATGGTCCATTTTTGTTCTAGACCAGCAAGGATTTTTTGCCAGCCTGCTGCCACTTTTCCTGGCCAAGAGCTGGTTCCTTGGGTGTCAAAATGCAAAGTACTGGTTTGAAGGAGATGTGAGGAGAAAGATTTTAAATTCCATTCTAGATTTTACAGGGAGAGAGAAGCTAACGTAGGTGAAATATGATCTCTCTTGCCAGTTCCAGTCAGAACTCTGGCTGCAGCATTCTGGATTAACTGGAGGCTTTTTAAGAAGTTATTGGGACATCCTATCAGTAGGAAATGACGGTAGCTCAGTCTAGAAGAAACAAATGTATGGACTAGTTTTTCAGCGTCACTTTGAGACAGGATGTTTCTAATTTTAGAGATATTCCTCAGGTGAAAGAAGGCAGCTCTAGAGATTTAAAAAAACAAACACCTGAAACACCTGATGTGGGAATATCCTGCTCTGAGTCAGTGAACAGCTGAGGTAAAAAGCAACACAACAACCTCACTTGACCTCCTTAATCCCCTACCCCGCCGCGGTACATCCCCCCCATCCCATCATGCTCTCTGGTTCCCGTCCAGACTTCCTCCTCAGCCGCCTTCTCCCTTGAAATTATAATGTAACCGCTACCTTGGCCTTTTGGTCTTTTGTGTGAAGGGAACCTGACGCAGGTAAGCCTCTTTTCCAGGTGGGATGGAGAGCAGGAGGGGGGGTGGGACTCTACTCCCTAAACCTTGTCACGAAAATATGATGCACCTCCTCCCTATCCGGTGTTTACATTTTAGAGACTTTCCACTTTTCTCTCACTACATTTCATTGTGAAATGTTGTATTTCACATTGTATTTTTATATTTTATATGTGTATAATTACTAAGATTTTGTTGATAGTTGTAGGATAATGCTTCAGTTTGAAATTTGCAAAAATACCTCCAAAACCTATGAAAATAAATAAAAAGCTCATACTTTTTAATAAACTGTAGTTTTTCTTTGGATCTAACCCCATCACGCTAGAATCATGTTGTTAGCAGGCCTCTTAGTATTCGTCATTGTTTTTATATTTATTAATGTTGATGATTTTCCCAATCAACATTAATAACTTGAGCTATGTTGGGTTTGGGCTGCATTAAAAGACAACAGATTGTTTTATCATGTATACCATGTCACAGTGGATAACAACTTATGCCACATCTGGGACGCCTCACGACATACTCACACAAACACTTGCATGTCAGAATTTAGTTTCAAGATTCATGATTATTAAAAACCAATGAGCTAATTATTTGTCTCGTTTTTCCAGCCACTGGGTATTTAATACCTGTTTTAATCTAGTTTAATTTCACAGCAACAGCACAGCCTGGCTGGCCGCACACAGAACCGCAGGGTAAAGGACGCAAATAGTGACCTCTTTGGCTTTCGATGCACAAGGTGCTGGTTGGCGACACCGATCAATGTGAGCACAGAACTGTAAACATGGTGATGTTGCTCCTGCTATAACGTGAAACTGAAGGAAGTTTTGTGGTGTTATGGCAACAAGACTGCTGCCTTTTTGATGCGTCCTTGAGGGACGACAGAGTAAAAAATGATCAAAACTAGTGACAGCTTCCATTAGCATTAAATTAGCAAATCACGCAATAATGTCCTCTCAAGTTTGTGGAAAAATTGTTGTATTATTATTATTATATGAAACCGGTCTCTGGCAGCGACACAGCTGTGATTAGTTGGTTGTTAACCTGTAGTTTGTCATGTCTTTATTTATTTATGACTCTGTAGTCGTCTCATTTGATTGTGATCACCATGTCAGACCCGGCATTAGCTGCCAATGCTTGTGTGTTGCTGTACCAAAACTGACATAGCGATGAGTGATTAGTCAGTCATCATCATCATCATTATTGTGAAGTGGTCACGTGTTCTCAACAGTACTTTTAGATACATCTCAAACAATGTTTTAAGGTCATTGCTCTAATTGGGATAACTGGATCATTCAGAACTGAGCTACAACTCATCTGTATGCAAATCATCATCTGTAAAATTATAACATTAGTTAACGTTGGGTTTTGTAAGAAAACATATGTTTGGGAATGCACACTGGCATAATGCTGTCAGTACTATGATGTTTCGGTGCCCTGCTAGGTCGCTCCTCATGTTTCTTGTCAAAAACATCAAACAAGAATTATATATATATAATCATTTAGATATTTTTGCAACCATTATTTTTTTTTAAATGAGCAATTTTACAGTAATTCTGAGTAATTGTAAGTATCCCGGTGTAGTTTTAATCTGTTTTCACCACAGATGTAAGCTGTTTGATCTGGCTTTCTACACTGATACTGATAAAATACTGTATGTCTCTGCTTTTTTAGCATTACTTACACTGTATATCTAATATTTCTATTGCAATCCCTCTGTATGATTGATGATCCTGTAGCCCTCACCTATACAGGAGTAGTTTCAGTGTTATGTTTAACGTATCCTTGAACTGACCTGTACTGTAACATTACCGTGCAGATACTGTAAAGGGTTGGAGTGGTTCACTGTGTGTTTCTCACACTGGCTCACACGTGTTCAGCACTGACGTGTTCGCGCCTGTACGGCCAAGATACTAGTGACTGACAGCCACACATGCTCATAGCAAACATATGCACACTGGCAAAGCAGGAACACAAACATTGGAAGACTGATCATCATCACTGGCTCAAAACCATCTTCAGTACAACACAATCCTGCAGGGCCATGCGGTATTTTAGAAACGTAATTCTCATCAGCGGAGTTCTGGAGGTCTACAAGTTCAAGACTGAGTCTAAGTCTGAGTCTTGTATAGTAAAAACTAATCATTGTTCAAATATTTTAGTACTTTTAGTGTTATATTATCACTTTTTTGTTGCACCATAAAAGTTACTATATATTTAAAGGCAACTATGAAAATATGAGCCATAAGTATGACTATAATGATAAAAAAAAATTAACTTAACACCTGCGTAACCTGATTTAAGCACCATGTGAAATTTCCATAACAAAAATCACATCTAAGTTTAGTACATTTACATCATATACGGAGGATAATTAACATGACAATGTAATTTTCAGATATTTGCATGTGATACATTTATGATGTAGGTACATGTGACATAGAAGACATCCTATGTATTGACTTTAGGGCACAGGATTAAGAAAAATATTGGCTTCAAACTAAAATCCTATGGACAAAATCTTTTTTGCAGACTATGACCTCAACCCCCAACCTAAAATTGACAACATTGGTATAAATACATTTTCCAAAAGTGCCAAACATGATCTGATTCAAAAATATGTTTGTTTTTTTTCTTTTATCAATTTGATTTAGTAATAAATTCAGTCTTTTTGGGTCAAGCAATATCAACACTTTGAATGGACATACTGTCTGTCCTTAAAGTCTATTACTGAGCTGAAGTTGTTTTTTTTCCAGTGCATCAACAGTTTAATAACATTTACAATAAAAGGAGGGTGAACTGATATTTTCTCCCCTGTATTTTAGCATCATTAACAGTTATTTTAAATTACACAGGGACTTAATGCTGTGACGTGCAAACACATATTTGTAGACACAAAATGTGCACCTGGCATAAAATGAAATGAATCCAGGGCAGGAAATGGGGCCGGTAGCGGTGTGTAATTACCTGGCATTTCACTGCCCTCCTCCCCCCATGCTAACCGCTCATTATTACCAGTCCTCTTCCCCTCCCAGTCTACACCTGAACACTGCTTAATTTTACACTTAATTTTTTTGTTGTCAAATGTTGATGACTAACCTGGCGGCCATTATCCAGGCTAGGAGGGGATTACTGGTGTTTGGCTACAAGTGAAGAAACACTGAAGCAGACAAAACATGTAGAGAGGGCAGAGCGTGACAAGAGCACCGAGCTGCTTGTATGTGTTTTTCTTCTTTCTGTCTGTCTTTCTTTCCTCTCGTGTTAAAGTCTTAATCTCGGTGGCTGGAACTGTGCCAACGTCTCCGATCTGTCAAGCTGCTTTGTCACTTCGTCAGAATGAGAGAAAAGAGAGGTAAATGATTGAGACTAAGCCTTAAGGGGATGGAAGGGGGGAAATTGATGTCTCAAGTGACAGCAGGAGCAGTGATATGTTGCCAGTGAAACACACAAACAATTGAATGTTGTACAGATTTTCTCTCGGTTTTACCCAGGCCACACTCATGTAGATATATTTTTTTATGTTAATCTCTCTATTCTTACGTTACTTGTCCTTAGTACGCAACATGGCAAATGTTCAAAAATATATAGACACCCAAATAGAAGCTTTATATGTGATAGCTGAACATGTGATTCCAAAACTAAAGGCATTAAAAGGCTGCTATAACAGCCTCCACTCCTCTGATTCCAGGCTTTCAGTTCATCCCAAAGGCGCTGAATGCGGTTGAGGGCAGGGCTCTGTGCAAGCCAGTCAGCGTCTTGCACATCAAACTGGGAAAACCAGGGACCAACACAAACTGCTGCCACAAAATTAAAAGCAAACCACCGTTTAATGTATCATTGAATGGTGTAGCATTAAGATTTCCCTTTACTGGAATTAAGGAGCCTACACCAAACCACGAAGAGCAGCCCCAGACCAAACCTTCACTTCTTTTGCAGAATGCACAATGAGTTCACAGAGATGTTTGCTTGAATCTTCAGATAAGCATAATTCCAGATATACTGTAAAGTACCAGGTTCCCAAATAACACTGCTTGAAATAGTAATAAACTCTGAAGTTCCAGCTTGGTTGGCTGTTTTAACAATTTCTGGTTCTGTTGAGGATCTACACCAACATTTTCATCAACCACTAGCCATCTTTTTAATGTCATCATGGTAGCTTGATTTCACAGAGGTTGAGACAGTAGAAACTTCTGACAGAGGATATAACATATTAGGGCATACTGTTACAGTAACCTGCCATGTGGGCTTGCTGCCCACCACAGCAGATGATCTGATGCTGGGGTCTTGGCGTGCTGCCAAAACTGACTCTTACTATGTGGAGTGTCATCTCTTTGGTGAGGAAGGAGCCAGAGTCAGTGAGGTATTGGCCCACCAGTTTGTGTTGAGAAGGCTCTGACTGTCAGAGAGCCAAAAAGAAGTTCTAAGTATCTGAACTTCTTGAACTCTAAGGACACTGTTTGAAAACTGTTTTTCACGGATGAAAGTCATGCATGCCAGATAAATCTCGAAATACGTTATTGGATGAAACTGCCAGTACAACATGATATTTTGCCTCTTGTACCTGGGTTTGGATCCAGGCCCATGTCAACAAGGTCTTTAACTGCTACCTCCAGAGAAATTTCTTCAGCAGAAATGGGAACTTTAGGGTAAAATCAGAGGATAGAATCAGAGTTAGCCATGTTAAAGGCCTCCAATGTGAAGGTTTGCTTAGATTAGTGACCAGATCGTCATCTGTGACTGAATCTACTAGTGGACACAAGTGGTGGACACTCACAGGCTTGTTTGTTCCAGTCAGCAGACTGATACCTGAAGGACACAACCTAGGGACTGGAGTTAGGATGGGTTCGGTAACAAATATCCTGGACTGCCGTACGTTAAACTTCATCACGTAGTCATCAGTCAAAAATGATAACTGTGACGTAGCATCCAGTGCATCCCACTGCAGACATCCTTTCAGTTTATAGTGGAAGAACAGAAACTAGGCATAGATGGAAACCTTCTGACATACATGTGCATGTTTTGAGATGTAGCTGCATGACATGAAGTTGTCTGCTGCTCCAGATCTGAGACGACAAGTAAACACACCGGAAAACACATACGTGGTACATTCTCATCAAGATTTTAACAATGATCCTCACTCTGCCAAATCTCACCTCTCTACTCACTCCGGACGATCATAAGGATTCTGACAGGCCTGTCAGTCAATGTATCTAGATGTACATAACTCTCACACCACCGCTCGCCCCCTGTCCCTGCGCACCAGATGCACCTGCAGCCACGTGACCCCACTTTTAACCCTTAGTATGTGCAGGTTTTCCCGTCCAGTGGTCTTATAGCTGTGTTCCTCTGACTGATCTCAGTCTGTCACTCGTTGTTAGAGGCCTCTGAAACAGCTGCTGGAACTATTTGTATCAGCAGTTTTATGACAGCATATTAAATAAGTTATAATGTCTTGTTTCTAGGAATGCAGAAACAGAGAAAAGACTGAAAATCCTCAAACTGGAGAAGTTACATCCACAGTATGGGTTGGCGTGTTTACTTGAAAAATCCCTAGAATAATTAATTGTCAAAAGAGCTGCAGATCAATTTTTGTCAGTCAGCTAATTGATGAATCGGTTTATTATTTTATTTACAGTCTGTATGGGTGGATGTATTC
This sequence comes from Sandelia bainsii, assembly GCA_032362345.1. NCBI lineage: Eukaryota > Metazoa > Chordata > Actinopteri > Anabantiformes > Anabantidae > Sandelia > Sandelia bainsii. The sequence continues at coordinate 24,286,529 of JAUMHL010000027.1, forward strand.
ACAAGTGGACATAGGCACCAGTTGCAAGCACCATTGCAGACCAACAAGTCCACCAACCTTAACACTGATATACGTAATTTGTCCCTATCCTCTAAGAGTACCTCCACTAAGGGAAGCAAGCGTCTGTTGAAATTGCACACCTTTTGGAATCATGTACCAAAATGGCAGCTAGTGTAACACTTGTTTTTGCCATAAAGAGTCAAAACCGCTGAACAACAACTGTGCAAATAAAGTGTTTTGGTTGGGTTTAGGTATAAGACGTCTGGGTTACATTTAGGCAGTAAATAAACATGGTTAGGGTTAGTTAAAATGTTGAGCGTTTGTCTAAAGAATTACTACTTTCTTAACTGCACTCTGGTCTCCTGTAGGGAAAGTCATGTGTTCTGTTGACCCATCCACCCCAGCCTCCTCATGACAAATGTTTTCAGGTCTAATGTTCACTCCAGCGGCTAGACACTGTCAAACAGTAATACGTACATATTGATTGTTCTTGGATGCTGGTACAAATAACCTGCATTATATAGCTGTTACTGCCAAATGACTGCGCTTACATCAAGCAAAACTTTGCAGACACTGTGCAAATGTATAAAGTAGGATTTGACCTTTGCGCTTATAGTACAGATTTTTTTAGACGTACAGTATGTACCATGATTTGACTTATGAAGTACAAACTCTTGATCGCAAGATGTTATCTCCATTGCAGTAAAATAGTGTTGAGAACAGGAGCCGTTTGTTATGAACCACTTGATGCTGTATGTCACAGAGGTGACATGATGTGATGGAGTTGACGCTCCTCCAACATTAGCATGTGACAGTTTGTGTTTCTTTTGTCTTGCCGTTGATAAGCAAAGGGTTACAATCCCAAATTTATAATCGGTCTCTAACCGGCCTGTTGCCTTTAAGTGAAGCCAAAAGGTTTCTTGAGAGTCCCATTTCCTTTTTTTTCCACTGGGGACGTGACATGCCATGCTCAGCAGCGCTGTAGCAGAACAACAACCCCCCCGGGGCTGGTGCATGCCGGCTCAGAGAAAACGGGTGTGAAAGATGTCAAAGCAATTACAATAAGCATTACAGTTGTAATCTCCCCTGACAACAGGGAGTGTGAATGAACAGGTCTTTACCCACTTCTCGTGCCTCTGGCCTCTCTCCACTGAACAAACCACTGCTTCCACAGCAGTTAATGTTTCCTCTGGTGTAACAGCTCCAGCCGTTTCTTGTTATTCTCAGCATGAAGAGGGTAGATTTTTTGGGGGGTTTGTTCACCCAGGAAGCAGCAGGTGATGCTGAATGTTTGTTCCCAGTATTGCTGGTCAGTAAACCATTGGTAGCCTTAACGATAATGCACAAAATATGTACAGAGTCTGGTTTGTTTCCCTGAGGAAAATGTTTTTTAATAAATCAGTGCCATCGTTATTAAATGAAATGTATGCTAAAATTTTAACTAAGTTAAACAGTGTGAATTATACCAAAAATGCAATTTTGGAAATATGTTGTTAGTTGATCACAGATGTGATGTTCAAATCATTTGTCAAGCATAAACACCAAGTTTGACACCATTGTTTTGTTAGCTTGTGCTTGTCAAAGCTTGTCTGCTTTTATATCATTGTGGACTGAATATCTTTGTGTTTTTGACTGTTGTTTGGACAAAACAAGATATTTAAAGACATCGCCTTGGGCTTTGAGATGATGAGATGATGGTCTTTGTCACTGTTTTCTCACACTCAGAGAAAAAACAATTATGAAAATAATCATTAGTTGTAGCTTTATAAATAGATGAGTGTATTCCCTAAAATAACACACATAACAAAAAATGTTTTATGAAATTTAAACTTTTGGAGAAGGAAAAAATCAGAAAATGAATTAAATGACAATAAAGAGATTTTGTCAAAATAACTGAACTTTAACTGGAGCATGCGCTGGAACTACAAGTAAATATGAGTCAGATAAAATTGCCTTGGTAATTGCTACTGCAGATCAGTAGAGCCACAACTAGATCCTGAAATCATGTTTTGATCTTCTCAGAATTTGATCAATACTGTGTACAAAAACAAATAAAGTACATTTAGAGACAGTAGTGGTGAGCATCTATTTAATCAACTAAAATAATGTCAAGAATGTGTATAAATGTCCTCATGTTTATGCTATCTTAATTCTTCTACATTGAAAGAGCTAGTGGTCACTGAATCTAAAAACTGTACATCAAGGGTCTGAAATTTGTCCCAGTCTGTGGCCTCACTGGTTTGAGGGATTCGGTGGCTTCCTCATCTGCCTCCTTCAAAAACACAAATACTCAGGTAACAATATGTCTGCAAAACAAAAAGAAAACGTAGAAAACAACATGTGCTGCACAGGGGCAACAAAGCCCACAGCCCCTCCCTGACTCTAACCAAGTGCTGTTTAATTGATTTGTTCTTTATCAACATATTTGCTGCATTTATGTTAATAATGAACATATCTTCATTATCTTCATAGAAAAAATAATCCAGTTGCAGTTACGTTCCCCACAATAACTTGTGATGGCAGTTTAGCTGTAAGAAACCTGATTTTTAGCGAACAGGGTCAACACACGTGCTGCGTCTCTTAAAATTCTATTATCTCTCAGCCATCAGAGGTCAGGAAGCCAGGTTAGGACCATGTCTAACCTCAATAAGGCCGAAGAAAGAAACCCTCAATCTGTTCCATCTCACTGTAATGAAACTAAAAGCTTCGGTGTTGTTCTGAATCATGCTGAGATCAAGTTGATTGGCTTCTAGTGTACTGTGGTACTACTGTATCTCATGAACAGCGTGGTTGAAGTGTGATGTGCACCATGAATACGCCTCCATTTTCACATTTGCAACATCCAGTCGAACAAACCTTTCTGCTGTGAATGTGTGACGTTGTTCTCCATATTCAGCCTCCACCCTTTCACCTGTCTTTGCCTGTCTGTGCCATCTCCCCTGCAGAAACCTGGGATGGATCTGGCCGACACCTACATCACCTTCGTACGGCAGAACCAGGACATCCTGCGAGACCGCGTCAATGATGAGCTCTACATCGAGAAGGTGTTTGATGTGAGTGCTCCTTCTTGTGTTAAAACAATTTCAGTTTGTGGCAACTTGGGTGTCAGTGTGGTAAATTATCTGTCACTTAAGCAATAATATCCCTGTACTCACCAAGTTAATAGTTAATAAATAGGAGCACAAACTTTTTGTAGGTCAAACTAAGAGTTGGTGACTCCACTAGTCTCTCACCTCATCCTTCAGCCACTGTAGCTAACCTCAATATTTGTGAACTAGGAAATTAGCTGAATTTCCCATGTGCCCAGCAGAAACAGAGCATATTCTTGTAGGTGTCTGCCCAACGTCTGCGCTCAGAGAGACTCTGTTGTAAGCCATCCTGGCTCCAAGTCTGTCTTCATCCTTTTCCACTGGTCCAAACCGTCTAATTCTTGCTTGTCCATTTACAGAGTCCAGACTGCATACAAACATCAGAGTATTTTTCTTTTTTTGAGCACACACATTGGACGACAAGCCACAGCAATGAGAGAAGAGTTTTGCTAGAGTTTCAAGATTTCAACTTAATTATGAGTGCCAATCAAACCACAAAGGATGGAAAGCATAATGGAAATATAGCGTGTCTGCTGGTCTCTTGATTTTGAGGAAAGTTACAGTCTCTTCGGTTTGTTTCTCTTCAGTGGAAGCTTGAGCATTGCGTGAGTGGATGCTTTTATTGTTTCCACTGACCTTTGTCACTCTTTCTTTTGCTGATGAAGTAACTCTTCCACTTCAGCCGAGCGTAAAAAGTTTTCGCTGATATTTGAACTTTTTTTTGAAGTTTCTGGTGTTTACACTCAGGTTGTTTTGATACAGCTATTGGAAATGCAACTAAAACCAGGTGGCTGGAAGGACAGTTGATATTTAAAACTGGGGAACTTGGCAATAAGCTTTCATTGCATGTTCATACGATATACAGGAAATGTGTTTGAAAGCACGCTCATATAATAAAAATCTGCGTGAATCAAGCTCACAGCCAGGAGTTACTGTTGGTGTGAAGTTTGATTCTCCAGTTTCAGAGCAGCAGCAGGTCTTTTTGAGACTGAAAACACAGACTGCTTCTGTTGACCTGTTTATCACTTAGGAATCACAGAGAGCTGTCGACTCGCTCTGCGGGAGCTGAAAACACCCCTTTCACACCTCCACCTTTACATCCATTTATCCATCCCTCCATCCCACGCTGTCCGTTCTCTTCACCGACCAACCCCCAGGAGTCAGGTTTATAAGAATATTTTAGCGCAGAGTTGTCAAACACGCCTCAGCTCGCTGCCACGAGTCAGTGCTGCAGACATGGCAGCAAAGACCTTCGTGCACATTAGCAACGTGAGGCCGAGCGATGGATTTCTGCAGCCCACCGCCTCCTCTGAGGGTTTGGGGTGTTGTGGCTGAGACTCGAGCTGTGCTGGTTTATGTGTGTGTGTCTATTTGAAGGGGGGGTTGAGGAGAATGAGTCTAATGGATCTCACAAGCGCCCAGTCATGCGCCGAGGAGGAGGTTACGGCAGGGCCTCGAAGTGTCTCCACTCCAGCCCTTCAGCATGCATCGCACATACACATACAGTTTGTGGGTAATAAAGAAAGTAAATCCTGTCATACAGCAGCATCAGGCCTCCTGCCAGCAGCATTATGGGTATGCAATTGTCTTGTTTTCGTGCGTCTGAGTGAGTCAAAGTCAAATTTGTTTACAGCACCTTTGTTGTCAACTGATTGAAGAAGAATGATGCCGTCACACTGAGTGGTACAACGAGAAGTAAGATGAAGAAACAAGGCGTCGTTCACGCAGCTGTAAACACATTCATGATTTTTATGTTGCTTTGTGTCTGTTTGTGGAAAGTGTTCACCGGGGAACATCTCTGAAACATTGAAAGTCAGCATCTCGACCAGAAGCAGATTTTTTGCACTGGAAACAAAGTCATTGAAATCAAAAAAATTATTTAATCTTTATTTTTTTATCTTTATTTGAGATAAGACTCGATTTTAGGACTTAAAATAAGATTTTAATAATTAAAATTACTTATTTCAACTTAAATTTAATCACAAAACCAGAATATGTGTCAAGTGTTTAAATGACATAATTACTGTCACCATCAGAGAACCAGCCCCCATTCATCATGTAGATATTTTTTGTGACAGCACTAATGCAGACCCACACTGCTGTGCAGACCACCCTCCATATTCCCTCCATCTGTTTTCACTCTCATCTTCTAATCGGCTCAATTAAGGAGCATCTTCGTACTCAATTTCCACGACAGTTAACGCGGCTCGCGAGGCGACCATCAGGTGGCTGATTAGCCAGAAGAGGAGGGGAAGAAAGAATGAAAGAAAGAAATGAGGAGAAATCATCACGGGAACAGCAAATAACGTCTCGTAATTTCAACATCTTCAAGCATCTGTTAACTGAGAGTGTGAGGTGACTGCCAGACAAGCTGATTAGCATACAACTTCAATCCCAACGTAAGAGTTTTATGTCACACTTGAACCTTATAAAAGAGAATAATACAAAATGAGGTATGTGAGGTTTATTTGCATTTTAACATTTCATACATAAAGTTAATTTAAATTGGTCTCAATGATGAATTAACAATGCAGAAAAATGTTTCAAAAAAATAAATAAATGCATTAAAACCATGAGCAGCCAACAAATACTAATCATACCCTTCATACACATAATAATTACTTTATGAGAGAGGAAAAGTGTTGATGTGTATTTATAAATTCAGTTTCTTGGATTCTAACATTACTTCTTCAATTAATCAGATTGTTAATTAATCCAATAAATAAAAATTCCAACAAATCAGTATTAAACATTGTAGAAGTCTGAACACATTTACTTAGCAATACTTTTGCTTTAAGTGTAAGAACAGTATAATTAAACAAAAAGCAGAATTAGATTTTTTTTTTTTTATTGCACAGTGTGAGAGACACTGAGTTTGTGTTTCAAAACAAGAATTTTACTTAAAGAACCGAATAAAAACATTTATGGTTACTCAGGTGGTCCTGCTCACCCAAATCATGGTCCGCCCACTATTACCTGCAAAACAGAGCACACACGCACACACACACACACACACACAAACAAAGCAAGGACACCCCTCCCCTAACAGACCAGGGCCGTCACACACAGTCTGTCTTTAACACCTTATGGACTTGGTCACAACCATAAAACCTGTTGTATTCTATTCTCTCTTCTATTTACCAGTGGTGGAAAGTACATTGAACCAAGTACTTACTTACTTACTTACTTAGAAAGTAGCTTTGGATTCTTAATACAAACACAATGAGTAACTTGTGATGTACTGTAAAGGCCATTATCAATAATGAGTACTTTTACTTTTTTGGAGCTTTCTGTGTATTTTGATGCTAATACCTTTGTAGATTTACTGTTAGTCAAATGGTTGCAGCACAATCCACGTAACCGCAGAATCCCATGTTTCATGAGTCCAGCTGGGGAACTTTGCTGCACATCATAATGATCAGTGACTTCATGTTGGCTTGTCCTCAGGTTGGTGTTGAATTAGACTACCTGATCACAACCAACCAACAGGTAGCCTGTTTCTGCAACAACCTGAAAAACATGAATGGATCCAGCATGAAAGCAATAAAATAACAATGACAAATGTAAGTAAAACTTACCCCCCCCCAAGTGAGCCACAGGGCCCTAGGCAACCACTTGTCAGTTTATGCTACAGCCTAGCTCTGCATAGTTGACACATAACTACTCAGACTGAGTAAGAAACTGCTTCATTAGTTTGATATAATTACACTGAACTAGTGTGAAGGTGGTCAGAGGTCAGTCCCACAATATATAGAACCAAATATTAACATGACCCCGGAGTTATCACAGACATGTTTTGGCTTTTGTCAAGTGCATGAAATAACCTTTGGACAGTTTTTCCTCTCTTAAATTGAAAAGCAATTACAGTTTTTTTCCATGTCAAATTAAGTCTGCCGGTGGCTCTTAAAGCAGATCTGAATATTATGGGTCATTACTATGTCAAAGCAATTTTTCAAAGGCATTCTTGTTGGGCTGGTAACTGAATAAAGCCACCCAGTGTGTGCATTTTACCAGCATCACATTGAATGCTGTTATGTGAATCACTCTTCAGGTGAGAAAAGGTGCGTTTGATTTCCTTGCAGCTGTGGCCTGGTGTGAAGGTGTAAAGTTAGAACGTTTAATTAAAATTTCAAAGACGTAACCTGATTTTATTTATATTTCCTTTTTTGTAGTTCGAAGTAGAGCCATGACCTCTTCCCTTGACGTGCAGCATTCAGGAGTTTTCCAGTAAATTGCTGCCTTTGAATAACTACATTGCTCTGAAATTTTTTTTACCCCCTTCCTGATGATATGATTTTTTTTTTTTTTAATCACTGCATATTTGTCTAACTTAAATGATTCAGATCATCAAACTAATTTCAATATTACACAAAGATAAGCCAAGTAAATACAAAATGCAGTTTTCAAATGATGATTTCATTTAAGAGAAAAAAGCTGTCCAGACCTGCCTGGCCCTATGTGAAGAAGTAATTGGCCCCTAAACCTGCTGCAATGTTTTACCCTCATTTTGATACTATGCATCCTTTGACCTTGTGTAGTGTCATCAATGTGACTGAAGCGAGGCATTTCAGTAGCTGTTAGCAAGCAAACGGCGATTATCTGAACTCCTTCGAAAGCGAACACACAGGAAGGACAATTGTAGACCGTCCTTGTTCAGAGAGCAGCTTTAACCCCATTATCAGACAAAATGTTCTTTTTACTTATGTTCTTTGAAGGTTTAATGAAGCTGAGACATGTGCTCAGTTGATCTGAGGTCACATTTCCCATACGAAGTATGAACCATATACTGTAAGTATGACCCTGCTAAATACGCCACATTGAATCATTTTTAATTCTCCACTTTAAAAGGTTGGTTTTTTAAAACCTGACACTTATATATTATTGGTTTGTCTCATTGTGAAACTCTGTAATCAACGGTTATTTCTGTGTACAGTATTTCAGCTGAATATTCAAAACCAAAGCTCATGTGATATTTGTCTTGAAACTGAACTGAAAGATGAGGTGGTAAAAGGTCAAAGTCACTACAACCTCTTTTCATTCTGTTCATCCCTTCCATTCTTGTGAATGTGAAATCAAAGGTATAAGAGAATTTATTAAAATTTAGCACAAATGTCCACTTGGACTCAAAGATGAACTGATTTCATTTTGGTGGCCAAAGGACAAGGTTACTGTAACCTCCTCTCCATGGCATTCTTGTGAACGCAATATTACAGGAATGAGGAAGTTCTTTATCCATGGAAACACGCATGTAAACTACAACGTGCAGAAGCATCCAAACACAATGTGGTAATTCTGATTTATTAGAGTACTCATCCAATTTATAACTTTTTTATTCAAATGTGGGTGATCAACGCATATATTCAACAACAAATGCAAGTTGGAAGTAATCCAACAGTTAAACCAGATTATCCAAACAATTTTATTTGGAGGTAAAACCACTAATCTATCACGAAAACTGTGCAGTCGTAGATATTGTAAGAAAGGTAGCTGAGTGTTTAAACCTGACAGCTGAGGTAATAGTTTTACTGTTTTTCCTTTCCAAATAAGTCTTTCTTTTTCTTTTTTTCGTTTACTACAGCAATGGTATACTAGCTCCATGAAGGCAGTGTGCATTTGGCTGACAGACAGAATGGATCTGCAGCTCCACATGTACCAGCTAAAAACGCTCATCAAAATTGTGAAGGTAAGCAAATATTTGAAAAAAATAACAATTAACAGAGGCCTAAATTTGAACGTGTTATTTTAGTGAAAGATAAAGTTGCCTGTACTGTTTGAAATGAGCGGCAGTGAATGAATTTGAGACTGGCTAATGTCAATTAAACATCTTCAATTATTTGTGTAAAAACATTCCTAACTGATTTTGAAGCATAAGAAAAGAAAAAGTAAAGCCAAATTAAAAACGTGCTGAAGTGTCCTTGAAAGCAGCAACAGTATTGTGAAGAGGTGGCAAGACACGAAAAAGAAAAAACTGCTCAACTGTTCACTGCCTGCTGCTTTTGCCTTTTCTTAGCTCACTAATGTACAGAAATATGCAAGTTTAACTTGAAAGCAACAGGACAAGGAATGATAATGGCTTCTGACTGAAGGCAAAAACCCAACAGATGCCTCAGTCTGCCTCCCCAGTCCGATACATAAAAGACTCAGCTCGTCCTTGAGCCTCAGTGTTCACGCTTTTGTTCCTCTGATCTGCGAAGAGCAGCCGCCTCCTCCTGCTTGCTGCATTCCTAAGATGCTCTCTGTTTTTCCTCCAATTCACTTTTTACCCCTCCATTCCCCAATCATCCCCCACAAACCTCAACAGAAAACCTACCGTGACTTCAGGCTACAGGGCGTCCTGGACAGCACGTTGAACAACAAGAGCTATGAGACCATCTACAACCGGCTGACGGTGGAGGAAGCCACGGCGGCTGTCAAGGCGGGCGATGGCCTGCAGGGCATCAGCATGAGAGACAGCGATGAGGAGCATGACTAAGAACAAACACTTGAACATCCTCCCCTCACACATCCTGTTACTACTTGATTATCATCCTCTCTAACAGATCGGGACCTTCTGCTGCCGTCAGTGACGTGTGTGATCCTACCCCACTTCGCTAAAAATTCTCATTAAAACCAAAACTGAGACTAAAGCTAAAACTGCAGTCAACAAATCTAATGTAATAATAAAGTTGCTAAAAATGAAAAGAAATAGTTTGCTGCCAAATGACATAGCAAGGCTTTCTCAACTAAACTAAATTTAGCTAGCATGCTAGGTTGTGGATGTGTTTGGTCCACAGAGCTCCACTTCAGTGGGTCCTACTGAAACCAAAATGACCAAAAGCTTTAAAATAAGATTGGCAAAGAGGTAGAAATGGTCTTCAATCTACTCTTTTGCACTTCAGTCAGTAGAACCCAATAAACAGAAAGAATGTGATTACAAATGGACTCAACAAAGACTAGAGAAGATAGAAATAAGCTGTTTGCTATAAAAATGCTCACAATGACTCACAACCCTACTATTGGCTAGTGAATTCATTTTCTACGTAAGTCTCCTTAACTCAGTCATACAATGAAACTTTTTCAAACAATGAAAAAAAATAAGGTGAAAATTTAAGAAAGGCATTGGTTTTGAGTTATATTGGAACTAAACTAAATTTAGAGCTAACGTTGTGTTGCACAAGCTAGTTCATTTAGTTGGCAGTATCTTGATAGATAATACAATACTAATATATTAAATGTTGAAAATTAGATTAGGAAACCTTTGTAGCTGCTATTTTTAGGACAAATCACACCCTGAGTATAGTTGAACTCAAGCAATAGAGTTAGCAAGTTATACATCACGACTTAAAGTCCTGATCGGTGAGGAGGAACATTCAGGTAGTGACACACGCACCCGTGTTACCCAGCCCTTCACATTCTCACCACCTGGACACTGCCGTACATACGTTCTAAAACGTACACGTACATGAGACAGAATGTACAACAAAAATGAAGTCAAGGTGAGGCAAGGAGTCCAAAAGAGTCTCTGGACGGTGCTGAGACGAACCTTTTCCTCCGGCTCTCACCTGCAGGAGAGGATGCCTCGCCCTCTTCTACATGCAGCCATATTCTGATTGATGTCACTTTGTACAGTAGAGCTCAGCTTGTAGCTTATTGTTCAAAACAATGACCAGCTTCAGCACCTTTTATTGTAACGTTCCTGACAGCAACAGAAGCGCTATCAACTAAAGGCATTTTTATTTTACAGGAAGCTCAGACGTGTAATGTTCTATCTGAATAAAATTAGTTCTCCACTGTTACTGTATATTGCTGTAGCTTTATTTTTAAATAACCAAGGTATTTGTCCAAGTCTTTGGAAGAGTAGAAAAGCTGATCTGTTCATGGTCGCTGGAATTCATCAACAGGGGACCATGAATGTATGTCATTTTTAAGAAAACCATAGATGAGTATAAAAGTCCCGACAAACTGCCAAACCAGTATCGCAATACACCGGCCCCACAGCTGTTCATGTTCCCTTAGATTCATATTGGACTAATCTTTGGGTCACAATTTATGTCCAGCACTAAAGTTTCTGTCGTAGTCATTATTTTATCCTGGGTAGCAGAAATTAAGGTCGAGTGGTATAATGTGTATGCATGAGTAGCGCTTTCATTTGGCTGGAGACCAGTGAGCATCCAATTAATCCCAATTAAGCTTAGCTTTTGTCAAATTTAAGCTTTATCTTCCCAGACTTGGCAAGTGCATTCATTTCCTAAACATACCTAATTATAATAATACCCATTAAAGGATAATTGAACTTTACACTTTTCTTTGTGTCTCTGTAGTTTTAGCCAACTTTTCTATTAGTAATATAAACATTGTACTCGCACAGTCATCAGTTCAGAGAACATGGTGATAGTAGTCGAAGAAATTTGAGCAAACTATCAGACAAACCAAAGTTTATCCCGATTATCTAAACAACTTTACTAGGAAATCTGGAAGTAAACACACCCAAAATTGCAATAATGATCCCTCAATTTTCAGGAAGTACTTAACAGCTTAATGTTTGCTCTTCAGTGTCTCACCTGAGCAGATTAACAATTACAATTCCAGTTTAACAAAACTCTGCTGTACTGCTGTACTTTCTGAATGTTAACATTTTGTAGCTCAGAATATCTCCACTCCCAATGACTGATGGCCTCAGGTGGCAAAAGATGCAAAAAATATAATGTTTCCACAGGCTTTTGGGTTCTGGGAGACAGACAAAGAATCTTTGCAGGTGTCAGTTTCACCATGTGAAGGTCTTAATAAGTGTTGATATTGTGGAATAATTGTCCAAAAACACGACTACATGTTGATGTGGTCGTAGATCTGCTGTCATCTTTGTTCATTGTGATATTTACTGTTGTGAAGAATAATATTGAGCTGTAGAGTGATACGGTCGTACTTGCCTGATGTTCGTCATATCCAGCATCGATCAAAGTCTTACAGAACGTGCTGACGAACTGACAAAGTTCAAAACTTTGAACGGCGGTCTGTTTTTAATCAGATTACTGTGTTTAATCTGATCAGCTGTGAGCAGATGAAGTGTCTCATTGCTGCTGTTTGTTCATTCGCTGCCATTGTTGAGAGAAAAAAAAGGGTTTTGCCTGTAAATTCAGTGTAGGCCTCCGATCGACTGTGCAACCTGCCGTTTGTTTTAAGTGTTCGATCCAGTTTGTGTCAGTGCAGTTCAAAGGCCAAAAACTAAAGGACAAAAATCTATATGAAGATGTATATTTCTATTGTCTTATTGTGCACCTGTTTTGTTCAGGTGTCTTATCTAAGTGTCACTATTAAAAGTGTTTTTAAAGCACCTGTGTTTTGTGGGTTTTTAATCGCTCACCGTTAACTCCAAGTCAAACTGAGGATTTTATTGTTGGCCTGAAGTTAAGATGATATCTTTTCTGGGTCCTATCCTCAAAAAGTCTTCTTTACATATTAGTCCTGCATTTACAAATTGCATTTTGGGTTTTTCTTTTCACATTATGCAATGTTTACTAAAAAAATATATATATATAATAAAAAAACATTTCTCTACAACATCCATTTTTTTGGTGACTCCAGCATTAATTAAGTTTTTATAGTTTGTTTAGATCCTCAAAGCATTTGGTTAGAGTTAGGGAAAACGTAAGTTTACTTCTGACACAACACTTTTGCCTTTAAACGAAACCACAATATTTCTTATTCTTGTATAGTAAATGTAGGGATTCATTCAAAAGAATAATAATCCTCCACATGATTACATCTCCTATAAAATGTATTCGCAGTTACAGGTCAATTGCCAAGGTTGCCAGTGTTTTTTATGGATATTGTCGCATTAAAAACTGGATTGGAGGTGTAAAGCAAAATGCGACAAAGGGAAATTGAAATAGATTTAGTGAATTAATCGTGAAGTTTAAATGCCCACTTAAAAGTACATTTGTGTACATTATATATACCTCTCTAACTCATCAGCAGCTCCATAGCTATTTTTGTTCAATACAATCATTGCAGGAAGAGTGACTCTGAAATTGTGAATACATTTTGTATTTTGTGCCACAAATCCAAAAACTCTTATTATGATTAAAACTTCTAACATCATTTGGCTAAAGACCCAAATTCATATGTGCTTAGAGCCGAGAAGCTCACTAGTGCGCGTGCTCTATGGGCATCATTTGGGTAACTTTTTGAATCTAGAAGAATGTTTTTTTGTATTTATTCTCAGCATCAGCATCACTGAACAGAAATGAATCGGCGCCATGTTTTGATCCGGTATCCTATCATCTTGTGGCCTCTTCTTCGGCCGTTGTATAAAAGCACCCAACTAAAAACAAATCAGTTCCACCAGCTGTTTATCTTGATGATTTATTCTTGTAATGTTGATGGATGTTAAAATAAAATCATTAGTATTTTCTTTTGATGATTTTCTCAAAGTTTGTGCTACAATTTTTTATTAGGTTGAGAAATTTGGGAACAATGGAACAAAATCTTTTTGAACACATTGCCAAAACTATACGGACAAGTCCACATGCTGCACAGACTTTATTATGCTTTTGGTATTGTCTTCCTGATTTGGAACCTTTAGCTCCAATGACAGAAAATTTAAATGCTCTATGTTGTTCAGATTTAGTGACAAGTTTGTGTTTGACCTTCTCCTGTTTCACTATGACAGTAACCTTTTCGTAAAGCCAGCATAGTTTTCCCATTTTGGTGTTGTGAACTTGGCGATGCACAGATCCAGGACCTGTGGAATGGAGGAGCCAGACCGTATCGCAACCATCTCACTAATGCTCTTGTGGGTGAATGTCTGGTTATGGAATGATCATTCATGTAGGATACGCTAAAGTATGTCGACACAGTGCTGCCTAGAAACTCAAATGTCTTAACTTTAAATGCACAGAACTTTATTTTACATTCTAGTGGAAACTCCAAAGTTTCTAATGTGATGGGGGAAATTTGAATGAAATAGGAAGAGGAAAATCATGAATTAAAGAGCATTAAAAAATTAGAAGTCAAACTTGTTTGCTACAAATTCTCAGAGCGCTGGCACACTAAGGGATTTAAAAATATTTTTATCATCATTGTTTTCTGCCATATAATGTATATTGTCTACATAACTCACTGTTCTGTTAATGACAGTTATTCATTGAAGCTGCTTTTAACTTAATCATTGACTCCTTAAAATTAGTTACTTTTAAAGATGAAGGGTTTAAGGGGATTTTAAAACCCCTTTTATCTTTTAATCCTAGTGAAAACTGAGGTTTATAATCACATCATTTACAGAACATCCTGTCTTATTACGCAGCATTCATAGAAACCCTGAAAAGCAGTAACTCTTCATTCCACCTTAGTCGTGGAGGTTTAAGAAGGTTTTAAGAGTTTGTCTGTTTTCAGGAAACCGTCTGCTGGATGTCGTCCATCAGCTGCTGTTTCTTGTCTCCCTTTCTCCAAGTGAGCATCACTAAGCAGCCAGAGACATAAACAGAAGGCAAAGGACACATTATCATTATTATTATTATTATTATTATTATTATATTAATTATTTTTATTAAAGTTCTCAAAAATAGAAAAATAATAAATAATAGGGAAATCATGAGTAAAATCTTAATCTTTTATGTTATTTCAACATTAAAAAAATGTTTTTTATTTTATTTTATTTACCTCCTTTTTTCACCATGAGTTACAAACACAAACACTTCAACTTCAAACTAAACCAGTTTTCCGCAGAGCTGACGTCAAGGTTCATATTTCATTTCAGAATAAAGTCAGTTTAAAAAAGAAAACAGAGTCACACACACACACTTGATTATGTTTATAGTATATTTACACTCAGTGAGTTGAAATTAAATCACTGAAGCAACAGAAATATAAAGGTTTAAATTTACAGGCCTCAGAAATAAGTTAGAGCTACGTTGCAAATATTTTTTGTTATTCTACCAAGTACGCACTGTTAGTTCTGTTCACATATGAATTATGGGCCTTTTGTTGGTCATATTCTGCTGATATGAATGATGATGCTGAGACAGTAAGTTCTCCTGCTATTTTATATTATCATCATTGTGTTTTATTATAATGTGTTTTTACAGCTGTATAATAAATCCATATATCTACAATATATAAAACATTTATTCAATACTTATGAATGTGGGGGCATAAAATAAAGCCACTGTTATTATAAAACTAATTAAGGAGCATTTTTCAAAACCTGAGTAGATTAAATGGTAAAAGGAAACAACAACAACAACAAAAGAAATTAAATAGGACAAAATAAAGATCTTACAAAACATCATAATAACGTGTGTAATTGTGTTTATAATAACAAATAAGCACTGGTAACATTGTCATAAGCCTGTAGTAGTAATAATGTGTTTTATTGGTTATTTATTTGTAGATTATTCTCTGTGACCTTAACAAGTGTCACACTGAGGCCTTCTCATGCTTTAATTTCCCCTTAATGTTTAGATTTTATTGAGGAGAATCTGTTTCTTAGCAGCATCACGCTTCTCCTTACATTGCAGAAATAGATATTTGGTGGTAAATATTACGGTTTGCACAGCTCGTTTTGTCTGTTTACATTAACACATATTTTTAACCTTAATGTTCCGTTTTTCGTTTTAGAAAAAGCCTTTTTTCTCTTTTAGGCTTTCAGGGGTCCTGACTCTTCACATTTAAAGTATGACTTAATCATTTCAGGCTTAAACCAGATAAATAATCATCTTCATATTTCGGCACAATGCTTACAGACCAGTGAATGTTTGTCTTTTTCGCGCTCGCTCGTCTCTCCATCTTTTGTTAAAACCATTTAAGGGGAAATTATTTTTATTCGGCATCTATCTTTGACAGGATGGAGGTATGCGCACCGTCAGTCTCACTGACTCATCCTGTGGTATTTGCGTTTCTGCACGCTGCGTTTTGCACAATGTTCTCTGTGCGTAAAGAAGCCGTGGAAAGGCGTGATGAGCGCAGAGCGTGTAGGTTTCTTTTCCATCTCTGCTCCTCAGTGAAGAACCCTCAGAGTCTGGGTACATCAGTCTTTTATTCTGCGGGTGGGTTTTTTGGCATCCAAAAAGCTTGTGCCTGAAAGAAAAAGCAAAAAGAAACCCCGCTTGAGTCAAAGTTTCTCATTCCCAGACCCTGAGCCCACCCAGGCTGAGATCGATAACTTGAAATCCATTTTCTGCCCAATACCACGATCCGTTTTCTGTCTTAAGTTCAGCCACATGACAGCTCTGTGTCTTCCCTGAACCGTGCGTAAAAAGGGTTGGGTTTCATGGAGCCAGAGATGCGTCCAAATCTGATCTAAAGCTCTGACAGCTCCTGACCCCGCGGCCGCTGCGCGTCTGGCGTATTACGATTTAAAAAAAATGATGTCACACGAAGCCACAAGGGGACCTGGGATTTACCAAATACCTTCCAGTTGAGCAGGAGTCCTGCCAAGTAAAGGACAACCTCCTCCTCCTCTCCTCCTCCTCCTCTTCCAGCAGCGACAAGTGCAGAGAATCGACGGAGGAGAATTGAGCAAATTATCTACTTTCCGCTTACCTTTCTGGACGTAACGATCGGCGAGGTCTCGGCTCTCCGCACGCCGTCATCGAGCGAGCCGCGGCCGCCTCTGATTGTCGTCAGTGAGCGAGAGGAACTGGGCTGGCTGATTTGGAGTAAGGGAGGGGGGTTCCCCGGCAGATGATGCCCTTTCCAGCGGGCCGGTGAGGATCAGCACCGACCCCCGGCTTCTCTCCAGCAGCTTCTTGTTGTCATCGTCGCGGTGCAGTTGATGTGGAGATGATGGACGGTCCTCTCCGTCGCCCAGCGGGGATCCTCGGCTCCCCCCCGGCTTCTGGGAGCCAGCCCGCGGGCTCCGACATGCTCACCTCCGGCGACGGCGGCGGCAGCAGCAGCAAGCCTCTGGCTTTCTCCATCGACCGGATTATGGCCCGGACGCCCGAGCCCACCAAGTCGATACCGCTCCCCAGCTGGTTCCACTCCGCTCCTGTGGGGAAACCCGACGTCTGTCCGTCCTCGCTGCATTGTATGATCCCGCTGGTGCCGCTCGGATACGAGCCGGGCCACCGGCTCAGCATCACCGGGCTGGATCCGGGTCACGTTGACGCGTCTTCTCTCAGCGCTCCTGCAGACTTCTTGGGCTTTGGGTTGAACTATAAGAACCAGCAGGAGGACTCCGCTGTGAGCCAAACCGCCGGCCAGTACAAACTCTTCAGACCCCGGGTGGTGAACCAGTCCTTTCCCACCATGGGCACCGTGTGCTACTTGAACTGCAGCGGGGACAGCGGCCCCTGTCCCCCTCCCGCCGGCCTGGTCAATTTGCACCCGATGGCCTCGTACCTGCTCACCGCCCGGCACAAAGCCTTCATGGCGGAGAAGGGGAAGCAAGGCCTGCAGCAGGTCGGAGAGCGGTACCCGGTGTCCGGGGTGCAGGCATTCAAGGAGCTGTCTCAGAGCCAGATTCAGCACTACATGAAGGAGCGGGACCAGATCCTCACAGACAAGATCTTCAAGGGCTCCGCGGCGGCGGCCCGGCTCAGCGGCTCCTGTCCCGGAAACAAGCCCAAAGTTTTTACCTGCGAGGTCTGCGGCAAGGTGAGTGTTTTATTCCAGCTCCAGTCACAGCTGGAGATGAACGCAAATCACAGCAGAGACTCCAAATCTGCAGGAGATGAATATCTGTCATTTTCACAGATTATAAAAACAAAGAATCAAACTGCCTTTAAAAATAATATTTTAGTCGTTAAAAAAGTGACGTAAACGACGGAGAATTAAATTATTATTACCAGTGGTCAGTGAGCAACCTTATTAAAGGCAAATTAAAACATGACATTGATCGTAATTGTCTTCACTTTAGAGGATATTTAAATGTGCAAATCTGGACAATTATGATGTTTCAAATTATTCAGGTTGTAAAACGTTTATTATTTTAGCTTCATTATTACGAACAGAAATCATTATTGAAGCTGATCATTGATCATTTTTCTTTTTGCTCGGTTAAACATGGAAACTAAACAGAACTTTTGTTCGTTGTATTCCAGGGGTTTTAATTTTTATGTGGATTATTTTCTGAGACTGTTTCAAAAAGGCCATTTAAAAAAACAAACAAGATAATGACTGAGCTTTTGTATTTTTGTTCATTTTGTTGGAGCAGTAAATGTTGGATCCTTATTGATTTGCATAAAATTCACCTCATCTGCGATGCGCAAATTAATTTTTAATGTATTTTTACATTTTTAAATGTATTATAAAAATAGTGGTGCATAAAAAAAAAGACTGTTGGAAACGTTGCACAAGACATGAAGCAGAGGTGTGAAGCAAAAATGAATTAGAGGTTTATAATTTATCGACTGAATCAAGATTCGTTACTTATATTAAACGTTGCGTTATTATTATGTTATTAACAGTTTATTACATTTATTCAAAGTCCATTACGTGACCGTTCAGAAATTAGTTAAATTAGGGTCAGTCTGATAATTAAAGGTCAGTCGATTCCATTTTTTATTGACATTTGAATTGATTTCTTTCTCTTTTTGATAATATATAAAAATGTGCATGTTTTGTTTTGTCATTTCTCTTGTAGCTAAGTTACCGTTTTCTGTTCCTCATGTAACTTGAAACATATATTAATATTATATTTACCGAATTGTTATTGTTTTCCTTTTTTTTTTTTCTTTTTCCAGGTGTTTAACGCGCACTACAACCTGACGCGCCACATGCCCGTGCACACAGGCGCGCGTCCGTTCGTGTGTAAAGTTTGCGGGAAAGGATTCAGACAAGCGAGCACACTGTGCCGACACAAAATCATCCACACTCAGGTAGGAGCCACACATCAAGTTATTATTTACGTCTTTGTATTAAATGATGTTTTTATTCTTTTCCCGCTGATTTTTATGTTGAACTCAGATTATTCATGATCAGTATAAAGAAATGTATTTAAAAAAAATAATTTAAACGTTTGTTCAGGAAGAGGGTTTTTTTACGTTTGTTTGTTTGTTTGTTTGAGTTGGTGGTGATCTGTAACAATAGGACAGCATGATCATATCGATCTTATTGATTATTAATTTATAATTAAAATTTTGTGGCTACAGATAAAAAAATCAGCATTATTAGACAACATTATAACTGTCACATGACAGTTTTTCCATGTTTTATTTGGACCTTTAAAATTGTCCTTTTTCTGCTTCTGCTCTAAAAACACAGTGAGAAACATTTAATCGTTTAAACTGTGTTTTATTTATTATTTTTTTATGAAGAGGAATCAGCTCAGATAAAATAAATAAAAATCAAACTAATGAATACTTATTTTTAACGTTTAAGAATCAAAAGTACTGTAAATTATTAATTTAAAAATAGGTTTTGTTTTTGTCTTCATTTATATAACATTATAATATTTATAAAAGCCGAAAATCTGAGCCGTAACAAACGAAAACTAAATCAGTTTTGTAGAAATATTTCTTTTTTATTGACATAATGATGATATCTTTGATGAGCTCACACTTAAATTTGAATCTCTTCACTTTCTGTGTAATAAATAGGTTTATGATATTAAATATATAATGAAACATAAATTATAATTTTGGCCAGCGTCATGGAAATTCGTTTGTTGTGTTTGAGCTCCTCCTGTGGTTCCACTGCGACATTAACCCAGAAACATCCCCGCAGTTTTCCCAGGATCACGTTTCCACGTTCTTCAATATTTGTATCAGATGCAAAATTTTCCTGAGTGATACTAATTCCTCTCCTCTTTCTTTTTGAAAGGAAAAACCGCACAAGTGTAACCAGTGTGGGAAAGCTTTCAACCGCAGCTCCACCCTCAACACGCACACGCGCATCCACGCGGGATACAAACCGTTCGTGTGCGAGTTTTGCGGGAAAGGATTTCATCAAAAAGGTGAGAGCATCAAGAAATAATTGATTTTGTAACGTTTTTGATACAAAATGAAGAAACAGTGTGTTTATTTAGAAGAAGAATCGTTTACTGTAAGATTAAGAGACTTTGTCTCTAAAGTAAAATAATAAAATAAATCCAGGAAAAACACACGATCTTTATATTTAACTTTTATTTTCACCTGCAAACGTTTCCATAAATAGTTATATATGCAACAAAAAATCTTTTTTGGTTTTGTTTGTTTTTTAAAGCAAAACAAGTCAAATCCATAAAAAGCCATCATCTGATAATTTGAGAGAATATGTGCACAAATAAAGTCACTCTAGTTTTTGCTTATTACAAGTTCACATTTAACAGTTTTCTTTTCATAATTGTTTTGTTGCATTTGTGAAACAAAACTCATCTTTGGCACGCGTTTGTGTTTTTGTGTCTTTCCTTACAGCATCTATCTCCTTGTATTTGATTAGTTTATTCCATTTGCTTTGGATAGAATACAATTTTAATTAAACATGCAGAGGAGACCTTTTGTTTTTTTGCCCTGAGTACTGTCTGCAGCCGTGACTCCCGCTGAGTGACAAAGCTTAGCAACATATTTTTTACAATCTTGTCCTTTTTCACCATGAATGTTGCCGTTAAGAGAGGTTTATTTAGATAAAGGAGTTGACCTGGGTTACTGAAGATCAACAGCTTGGGGACCACCAGATTTTGATGTATCACCATCCCAGAAAGGCTGTGGCATTAGTGAATTTCATCATGTAGAAGCCAAAATAAAATTAACATTTGCAGCATGGTGTGCTATGTTTAGTTAAGTCAGATGAACTGTGTATTTTTGTACCAGTTTCCCTTGTGGTTTCGCAGTAATTATTTTAATTTAAAGGCGCAGTTGACAACCTGAGGGTGTCACCAGCTGATAATGATCCTCTAAAATGTATTTGAATGAAACAATCTGCAGCCTGTGATGTGGCTTTATGTTAAAACATCAGCAGCCACTGAGCTAACTGACGTTTTTGATGTTCCATAAAGCTGAACATTTCGTTACTTTTTGTCCTGATCCGACATCTCGTCCTCTGACTCTTCGTAGGAAACTACAAGAACCACAAGCTGACGCACAGCGGAGAGAAGCAGTTCAAGTGTTCGATCTGCAGCAAGGCGTTCCACCAGGTGTACAACCTCACCTTCCACATGCACACGCACAACGACAAGAAGCCCTTCACCTGCCCCACTTGCGGCAAGGGCTTCTGCAGGAACTTTGACCTGAAGAAACACGTCAGGAAGCTGCACGACCCGGCCGGCCCGCAGTCGCCCCCCCAGACCTGAACAGGGACTCTGTTCCTTTCCTCCCATCACACCAAAAAACACAAAACACTGGGACCCCTGGGACCTCCTCCATCACCAGGAACTAAACTTAAGTCCTATAAAAACAGCCTCACGATGTTCTGTCGGTGTCAGAGAGAAGATCTTTAACAAATTAGTGACTCATGACCTCATGTTAATAAATTATGTGCTTTGTTCCCTAAAATCAGTGATTTGTTCCCTCCTCAGTTTGTCTCTTTTAATCATGAATAGTCGTCCTAAAGTCACTAAATCTTGCTCTTAAGTGACTTTATTTGGCTGCCTGCTTCTCTCTCATGCAGCCATGAAATTCCTCAACTGCAAATTGTCCTCAAATTACAAATAATTTCCTCAAAAATACCATTTATTGAGCTCCATATTGTGCTTTTGTTCCCTTAAATGAATCATTCTGACCCTTAAATCAACTTCCCCGTCCTCTGGGATGGCTTCATTTCACCCCTCGGATTTCCAAAACCTTGAGGTTTTTCAGCCCTATTCTGAAAATCGTCTTCACTTAATCACTTATTTTTTTTTAAATTGAGTCCTTTGTGGCAAACAGTCCTGAAATTATAAATAATATCTTCAAAATACACATTTTATGAGCTCAATATGGTGCTTTTGTTCCCTGAGATTAGTTATTTGTACCCTCAGATGACTGCATCTGGTCCCTTGCCTTTTATGAAGTTAAAATATGTAACTACTCATAAAACAAATACATTATCCTGTCAAATACTTTAAAGAGACACTATGAAAAAATATGACCTTTTATAATTAAGGAAGTTGAGGGTTCATATTGCCAAAAATGACAAAATTCTGACTTTGGTCTAAAAGTTGCTTTAAAGGAGCATGCCAGCAAATTAGAGTTGTATTCCCATAAAGCTGAATCTGAGTCAAATGCACTTGATCCTACAGAGCCTGAGGAGAACCAACCATGACTAATAAGCTGATTTTCATGTGTAAAACTACTGATTTCTTCTTCTACAATCGTGGCTACAGCCCTGCTGTATAAAGACTACGAAATCAACCCGTATTTTGTCACATTACACAGGACACAAATCCCTATTTGCTTAAGTCTGGAGTCAGTTTAGACCAAGTGAAAGAGGTTTTGATCATTGTTTCTTTCACCTAAATGTGAGAAGCCCATTTGATTGAACCCACAAAGTCATAATTTGTATTTTTTTATACAAATTCCTAATAACAAACATGACATCTGTAAAAAATAAAATAAAATTCCCTAACGTTTCCACTCTGTGACCCAGAAGAAAAACAGGAAAACCACATCCTCAACTCCTCCACTTAATCCCCCTTGAACTTGACCTTGCAAAAAAGCCACGAGGACACTTCCTAATGTCGACCCCTCTGGGCCTGGACACTTACCAGAGTAAACCTCCTGATCGGCCACGACGCTTCTGTCCTTCTGAGGCTGTGTTGACTGAGGACACTCAACAGAGGACAAACTGAACTCTCACTCGTCCACACGTCCTCTGATTACCAGTCCTGACATTATGATGATGATGATGATGGCTGATTATTATATCATTAGTCATCGGTGATTACTAGTTTTGATTATTTTTCAGTTGCATCTCAGGATGTGAGATTGATGAACTCTAAGACCAGAGATGTAGCAGAGGGGAAATGACGTCTCGACTCAGATTTTATTGCGAAAAACAGGATTTATACCAACATTTTTAAAAGGAAAAGTCTGGTCATATTCTAGATTTTTCTTCTTATGAACAAGTGAAAAAACCCAAACCAGCAATTACAATGAAGTATTGTGCATGTGCATTCAAAAGTCTGATACTGTATATCTTATTCCTCTGTGCCATAGAGCTCCACTGTTGTCCAAAAACGATTATAAACGCACCAGTGAGCCACACTGTCGCACTGGGTGACCAGTTCCTTAATTACCATGGACACACACTGTAGGTTATTTTGACTTTATCCCACACACACCTGCTGACACAAATACTCACTACTGAATGTTGATTAACACTCCAGTGAAAATAGTCCCCAGCCAAAGCGCTATTTCCTCCTACAATACGATATAGTACAGTAGAGACAGTATGATACAATGCACAGCGATCAAATGGTATGGTACAGTAAACTACAGAATTATCTGATACCATACCACACGATGCGATGCGGTATGATATGATATACGATACAATGTAGTGCAACATGATATGATGCGATATAATTGATAGGTACGATGCAGTATGGAACAATGTGATACAATACGATACAATGTAGTGCAATACAACAGAATGCAATATGATGCAATACAGTTGATATGGTACAATACATTATAGTACATTGTAATACTGTATAATACAATACAATTAAGTGTGACACAATACAATGTGATACAATATAATATGTTACAGTACAATGTAGTGCAGTACGATAGGTGTAGTTTGATACAACTGATACGCTACAATACACATATGGTACATTGCAGTGAGATATGATATAATTTCAATATGATGCGATGCGATACAATACAATACTATACATTATGATATGATACAGTACTGTATAACACAATATGATATTGTACGGTGTGATACAGTACAGTATGATATGATATGATACACTATGATGTCGATATAATATGATATGATATGATATGGTATGATGTAGAGTGCTGTAGTAGTGAGTCCTGAAACTCGGAACCAAGCATTTTATCACTTCTGGTTCTCTCATCCAGAAGTCAATGGGTTTTTTTCATTGGGCTATTGGTTGGGTGCCTGAAATAAGGTCTGTAGTTAATACAATGTCAAGATATTTTCACGTTTAATTCTACGTCATAAAATTGGTCAGTTAATATCTATCTAGTTTTTAGCTTTTAAGTGTCTTAAATGGGCGGTTGCTAACACAGGGCTAAATGAGACTACAGAGGTTGTCGGGAACACTAATCGTCATCACGCCAGCTCTATCATCTTCCTAAATCTAATTATAAGTTGGACACTTACTGGTGGTGAAGTAGTAGTTAGTTACATTTCTTTCCTTCTGGTGATCGCTTTTTGAGGCGGGAACCAGTGCGATGCTAATTTCTGGGTTACAAAAGAGTAAGAGCCAGTACTTATACCAGTCATACATAACACAACATTTTCTCACTTGGGTCTCACAGAACAGACTGATGTATAAAGGCTGTATTCAGCCTGCTCCACTGATACAGAGAGACTCTCAATTACCTGTTAGGGGTGAAAAAAGTAAATGTGCTGCTGTATCTTCTATATAGTTTCTGAAGGTCTGTGATTTAGCACAGTGGAGTCAAACACTGTGTTAAGACTAACATGTTGCTGCCTTTGGTCTTTGCATCACATTTGATGACAATAAGAACAATACAGAATATCACCAGACTTTATGTGTTTATGACAAATATTTACTTCACTCATGATAAAATCAAGCTAATATTCCTCTGAACGTGATTGAATCCTTCTTTGGAACATGTCCACGTTTGAGTCTGTAGATACTTCAGAGTGTTTGGATATGTTTAAATTTAATGTACCTTTCATTTTAGGCCCCTTTACAGCGACAATTACTTTACAAATTACGATTGTGATCATACTGATCATTTTCTTTATTAGACTAACTAACTATAAGTAGTGTTAATTACAACTTTTGTCTTATTTCCACAGGTTTCTCTTTCACTTCTGAGTCATAATAACAAAGTACTCACCAAGTTAATGTCTGACGAGTCAAGAAACACCACAAATTATAAAAATACCACACCAAAGTGTGAAAATCCAGCACAGTTTACAGGCCTACCTAGATTTTTAACCTAGTTAGTACAACGTTATAGAAATAATCAAAAAGTACAATTGCAATTACAGCCAAGTTGGAAAAATACCAGATTCCCCATTAACCTTTAGTACAATTTAATATAAACCGTAATTCCTACACTGTGCATTAAGGCTGGATTACCAAAGCCCAGGGGCCACAGACAGACAACTGAAGTACAATATCAGCTGTGCCTGGTCCTCAGTTCTCTGTCCCTTGTGGCCCAAGTCTGGGTGTATAAAATGTCAGACAAACACATATTTAAATTCAGATGTTGAGGTTACTGTGACAGAAAACTGTGAAAGTAGCAAATATTCACATTTGAGAAGCTGTAACCAAGTTATTTTGCATGTTTGCTTAAACAAATAGTTGTTAAAATTGTTGCCAGTTAATTTCCTGGTGGCTGATCTGTTGATGAACCTAATTATTTATTATTTTAGCTCTACAGTACTGGTATGCTGGGTGGGAATATGTTAAAATTAAAAATGAGAATGGCACGTTTAAACTTTGTTTCACATAAAATTCAGTCTTCTAAAGAGCACAAGCCCCCGAAGACAAACATTTTCACCTTTTGACAGCACTGCAGTCATATCTTCACCTCCACATCTCTGGTCCGGACTGATGGAGGAAAACGAGCTGAAGCTCTTTCTCTGTTGTTATGTTTGACTTTAGTCTCAGGATTACTGTAAAAAGAAGTGTTTTATGATATTTATTTTAACTTGTACCACCGTTATAACTCACAGAGAACAGCTGAACTGAAAACTATGATGTTTGTTGTCTCTTTTTAAAGTTTTGGTCCTTTTGCTGCAGACGCTTAACAAGTCAAAGAGGATAAATAAAATGAACTGTGTGTGCTCACTTCTTCAAAACATTTTTATATGTTAAATAAGATGCTGACTGCATATAACCGAAAATAAATATATAAATAAATCTTTTTTATTCATACGTTGAGGATCTGCATTGGAGGAGTTTGGTATCAACTTAAAAGACTCATCATCTAAGAAAACAACACCGAGGCTACACTGATTTCCAACTTGCTTCCTATAGTTGTATAAACCCCACTGACAGAAAAGTGGGGAGGTTGTATAAAACATGAATAAAAACAGATTGAATCATTTGAAACCTACTCTTCATTGTAAAGCATATCAGCTGGTGAAAATGAGAAATTTGATAGTTTAAAATTTTTTTTTGCTCATTTTGAATATGCTGCCAAGTTGCGACAGGTGCAACAAGACTGGCAAAGTTGTGTAATGTTTAAAAAAAAAACGCCTGGTGGAATATCTCACAACTAAAGAGGTTAATCAGCAACAGGTCAGAGTCTTTCAAGAGTAAAGAGAGAGGTTCATCATTGAAGAAAAATGTGCGTTCAGCACCTTGAAAATTATGTTTCTCAATGTAAAATTGCAAAAAGGGATTTTGTCAACTTTGGTACATAACAGCATTAAAACATTTATAAAGTCTGGAGAAATCACTGTACACAGGGCACAAGGTCAAAAACCAATAACAAATGTCAGTGGCCTTTGGGACCTCAGGTAGCACTGCATAAAAACAGATACAATTCTGTAGTGGAAATCACTGCATGACCTCAGGAACACCTCTGAAAATCAGTGAACACAGTTTGTTGCCCCATCCACAAATACGTGATCACGCAAAGAAACAACCACATGTCAACAAGACGCCAAAATACCACCACCTTCTCTGAGCCTGCGTGGCCTTGAGGTGACCTCAGTCCATATTCATGTGGGCTGATGAGTCAAAACTGAAATGTTTTTGGCACACAGCATAGGTGACTTGCTCATCTGTGAAAGCTCCACAAATGCTGAAAGGTGTATACAAGTTTTGAGAAATGAGAGAGAAAAAGGTTGCTTAACATGAAATTAACCCATAAATAAATATTGATTGATCAGGTAGAATTTGACTTTATTCAAGATCATTTAAGTGGGAAAGAGAAAAACATAGATCCAGTAATGTTTATGGTTTGTTGCTTTTGTGTTTTATACTTTTTTTGTTCAAAAGATTTAATTAATTCAGTTTAATTAATCCAAATTGATATTTCATCTCAGTCCAAATATTAACCAGTAAATGGGAAATTGTACAATTAAGTCTCAGGAAATGAAATATAAAGGACAGACACCATTCACATGCAGATCTATAGAAACAAGACAACAACAAACAGGAGCCCACGTTTTCCAGTTTGTCGTCGTCATCACAGTGCGACAGGAAGAGCGGGAGGCAGCTCCTCAGCTCTGGACGCTGATTGGTGGAGAGATTTCATAGCACAGGACAGAAAAATCCAAAGAACCACACGCCTACAGCTTCAACAGAATCCAAGCTGAGATGTGTAATGTAACATAGCTGTTAACAGCAGCAGGGCGCTCGTTGTTGTTTTTTTTAACCTGTCTGCGGCTTTGACGGGCGGCCACATTATTTAACATGGCCCCACCCGCTCTCAAATGATTTATTTATCTTTACTCCACGTCCTTTCTTAAGAGTAAAATCAAACCCAGACATTGGTGAGTAATTTGGACTCGTTTGCGCTTAACGTGCACTTTTGCGCCGCGTTAAACCACGTACTGAATGTGCTGCGAACATCAAACTCACTTTTGTCCTGTGAATCTAAACTCCATCCACTCCCTCCATAAGGACGCAGATTGGTAAAGGAAAACCGGAAAGCTGGAGCTGGATCCTCAAAATAAAAGTCTAAATTTAAGATCTGTCATCCGTGTGAGAAAACGGTTTAGAATTTCAACAATTAGAAAAGGAGAAACAACAAATAGCAAAATAGCCTTTACACACTTGCGCGCAGTTGAGTCATGGCAACTGGACTTCTATCTTGTTAAGAAAGAAGTCATGTTGCCATGACTCACCTTCTAGACAACGTCTCCTGGATGACTGAGAATCTTCACAGACAAACTTGCATGCAGTTTCCCCCTGTGATCAATAAAGTTGTTTGAATCTTGGATCTTTACATGTTTGGCCTAATTACATTACACTGTGCATCTTTTGTCAGATTATCCACCCTACATACTGATAATAATTCTGTTTTAGGTAATATTCTATCTTATATTTTATTCAAATTTTTTTTTTTTTTTTTTACATAGGTTTAGGTTTAAACATTATTTTGCAATAACAAGTTTTTAAAGCAAAAAAAATGTACATCACATCTAAATCAGATACATTGGACAGATGGATCTTGCTTAACTGACCTCCAGTGTACATGGACAAAAAATGAATGAGCAACAATTGTGATAATTGTTAACTCATTTGTGTCATTCTTGGAAGCAAAAATTACTAGTAACATTTTATAAAAATCTATTAAATTTGTGTATTTCCTCAGTTTTCATTATTATTATTATTATACTTTGGCATTGTGTGGCTAAAAGAAGCAAAAGTACATGTGCTTTTCTAGTCATTCGGAATAAACTGCCATTTATTAAAGGTATATTGTTAATAAAAAATAATTGTGATGGCAGACCTACAGTTTTGCTAATACTGAGCTTTCCTTTAAACTCATAAATTGAATGTAATTTGGGAAAGGAGCAGAGAATTGAGTTTTATTTTGACGTTCGGACCGGAAACGGATTAGTTTCCAGCGTGGACGTGTGCTGACCTCTGCTCCGTGTGAGTCTCCGGTCTTGTCCGTGAAACGTCGCCAGGAGCCGACGTGGTGAACAGAAACTGGTCCGAAAAGGTTCGTCAGAAATGATTGATTACTATGTCGACAAAATAACTAATAACTAAGTTAAAGTGCGAGTTGTTCAGTGTTGACAAGGGTTCGGTATCGGTGCATGTGGTTAAAACTTCAAGCGAAAATCAACGCGAAACTCCGTTAACATTTTTACAGATTATCATCCCGTGTCCTCTGTCTTCAGTATTGGCATTAAACTGATTGATGCTGTAGTTTACAGTCATTTACTCTACTTATCGGGTTTGCTATTATATGTATATGTCAATGTGGCATGCAGTGCAGTATAGTGTACCTGTAGTACTAAATGCTCACTTAAGAAAAGGATCCGATTTAGCGTTAGTGACTCAGATTTGTTGTAATGTTCCTAATATTTTTGGTAAATACAATGGGTTCAAGTTCGTTTTAACTTACTGCCACAGGTTTCCCACCTGTAGGTCGGTTGGCAAGCTAAAGCTGACGAATTGGGAAATATTCTTATTCATTTTCTTTTCATTAAGACTGATACCTGTATTAAGCACTGGTTACTGTTAAGTTACTGTTAGCTACCAGCAGTTGATTAGCGTAGCTTAGCATGAGCAAGTGGAAAACTGCTAGCTAGGAAAATACGCTTTCAAGTAGCTCTAAAACCTCACAAATTTATACATTATATAACTTGTGTATTTGTTTAAACTACACAAAAACTAAAACAAGAATTTATTTATGGTTTTGTGGAGGTTGTGTGTCAATACTTGTAAGAAAAATATAACGTTAGTCAAACATTAGCCTAGCTTGAGCCTCTAGTGTAAGGAAATCCATAACAGGCACAAACTGGAGACATGAACTGATGATCTGATGTATTAATGAATTAACTGGTTTGCAGTGTTTCATACTTTTAATTTACTTAATTTGTATTGTACAGTTTCCTATCCCTCTCATAACTTTATCATGCAAAAGTAAAGAACATCACATCCAACCCAACGTCCAAGCACAAAAACCAAACTCCACAAGAAATGTTCTTGGATTTAATTCAAACTTCAGTAGCATAAATCATTTCAGGTATGTTAAAAATTGTGTTTGCAAAACTTTATCATGTAGATAATTGTACTTGTTTTTTAGCTCTTATTTGGGGACCTTGTGGTTATGTTGCATGCGCAGAAACCAGTAAGCTACCAGCGCGCTCCATCATTTATTTTTTTGTAGTGTTGGGACTACTGGGGCAAAGAACGACACCAAAAACTCTACTTGATTTCAGTGAGGAGTAGGGGCACCTGTGTAGAGCGTGTGGGAGGAATGACACGTCACAGTGGAGATCACATTCCAACATTACCAACACTACATACTAAGGGTCTTGCACGATAAAGTCCAGGTGATCTCTGGGCATTTGTGTTTTCACATCCAGCAAACCTGGGTAATGTCCAGACATGTCCAGGGTCTCAGTGCATATCTGAAAGCAGCTTTGGTTTTTCCCATGTTTACATTGTGTTCTGAGCTAAGCTAATCAAAATGACTGCTGGTGATCTCTTAAATTTAACGGAAACATATCAGATTGAATTTTCTGCAGCATTTATGCTGCTTTGGCAGAATGATAAAGAAACCACATGTTGTTCTCAGTTTGGGAGTATTCAGGCATTAGTCCAGGCTATACCAGATAAACAAGTTCAGTTACCTTTGTTTATGCATTTTAAACCTTCACTTTTAAATGACCTAAGTGGATCATTAGTTTCACTACTGGATATTCTAGTATGACTAGCAGTGCTGGGGTGTTTGCTGCCATTCTTTTGCAGTTTGTTACCAGTTCTCATTCACAGTAACTTTGTTGTAATGTTGTTTTCTGTGACCCAGCAGTTGTATCAGCGGTGTTGTAGTTTTACTGCTGTTTTATCTCGTTGGAGTTTTTCTGCTCTGTTAAAGCCCCCTGCTTGTCTGAAGCTTTCTCCCAGCAGCCAACTTAGCTTGACTTATGGGTTGTACAATACAGAGCTGCAACATTTGACACTTAATTTTCCTTTTTTAAAAGACAGATGTCCAACATCATTTGATTTCAACTTATTATTATTATGTTTTCCAAATATTTTCAGTAGAACTATGTTCCAAAACCATCTTATTGTGAAAAGGTGCTTTTGACGTCCTGTGGTCCTGATCTGTAGCTTCATGTTTTTAATGTCAGGTAGGGGGTGAAGTCATGTTCAGACTTCTTAGTCACCATGGTAAGAGGACACCGAGCTGCCTCGCAGGCCATATGCGCTATGAGCACCACAGAGCCGTCATGGCCATCCGCCGCGAGGACGTCAACGCCTGGGAGAGGAGGGCGCCCCTGGCCCCGCGCCACGTCAAGGAGCTCACCCACGCGGGCTTCAAAGTCCTGGTCCAACCATCCAACCGCAGAGCCATCCACGAGAAGGTGAGCACCATAAATCACAGATTAGAGGAGGACAAATAAAGCACATTTAGGTGTATTTAATAAAAATCACAGGAAGACCAGTTTGAAAATGTGTTTTAGAAGCTGAGACAAACTCAGTCTGTCTGATCTTTCCAAAGAGGCTGTTCCATAGTCTGGTAGCTCTGACTGCGAAGGCTTTGTCATCTTTGTTTTTCAGTCCGGACTTAAGAACAGTTTCTGCCTGCTGTCTAATTCACTGCATGTTTGGGTTTCAGTACTACTCGAGGGCCGGCGCCATCATTCAGGAGGACATTTCGGAGGCGTCGCTGATAATCGGAGTGAAGAGGCCGGCTGAGGAGAAGGTCATTCCCAAGAAGACGTACGCTTTTTTCTCTCACACTATCAAGGCTCAGGAGGCCAACATGGGTCTTCTGGATGACTTTCTGAAAAAGGTGAGAGCGCTTAAATGAACCCTAAAAAAATCCCTGCAATGGCCTTGATCCCAGTACAGTTTACTTATAATAAAAAGATCAGTGTTAACTATTGTTGTTATTGTACTGTAGTGCAGTGAGGAAAAGGGGAAGCGTACTTCAAGAGCCAACTTTGTAATATTGTTACAAATCCCGAATTTTAAAACCTAAAAATGTCAAAATAATTGTTTGTTTTACAGCATTTGGTAATTAGTTTTTTGTCTTTGATCTGTGTTACTTTGTGGTGAAATGAAAATGCTCTGTTATCCTACTCTGGTCATAGAAACCAGGTTTGTTGTTTGAATCTGTTAAGTTAACAAATCAACTGGTTATTTAAGTGTATGCTAATGTGCTACTTATGCAGTCACATGTGCAGCAACCACAAGCAGCAGCACGACCTTGTTATGTTAATGTTAATGGAAACTTGCTGCATAATGAGCCACCGGAGTCAGACGTGCTGAGGTGCAAAGTGGCAGCAAGTGTGAACAGAGAGTTAAGAAACAGTTGAACTTTATGCAAACCACCCTGTCAGACCTGAATATGTAAATAATGTTATGTTAACACAGAAACCCAATTACTAAAAACCAGACCTCCTAGCTAGATTTCCCCACATATAATTGCGTAACTACTTTTCCACCAACATGAACTTGGTGCTAGTGCTCTTCAGAGTTGGTTGAGAAATCGTGTCTCTGTACAAGCATTGCCTGTGACTTTGCAAACCAACACTGGCATCCAGACACTGCTTGTCCAGCGCATGCGTGCTTGTGTTTGCTATGTACAGCGATTAAGTTTGATACATTTAGATTTTTGATTAAACTAAAACTATGATGTTGAACAGTAGCCTTTGTTAGCTTTAGCCTTTTGCTATCTAATTAGCAAAAACTATGTCTACACACATCTAATATGTTAATGATGATCCAGTCTCCTCTGGCTGAGAGCTGGCTCTGAAGCTACTCTGCAGCGTTTACATGCTCTTACTGGAAATCTGTGTATACATGCAGCAGATGAGTAATCTGATTTCTCTTCTACCTTGGTCCTATTTTGGAAGCATGGTTCACAGATTTGAACTGTATAGAGACAGAAGAGACCACTTCCAGTGTAAAACCTGTGCCAAGTAAGTGCTGAACATGGTCCGCTGTGGCGACCCCAATGGGGATACACCAAAAGACAAAAGAATAGGTAGTACCTTAAATTGTAAGATAAATATAGTAAAATTAAACATTTCTCTAAAATTTAGTCTAATAAATGTAACATAAAATGTCAATACTCAGTATAATTACTTTAAAATATGGTATGTGAGTAAGTGTACTTTGCACCACTGATGTAAAGTAAACTGTCCGGTACCAGACAGTGAGGTATAGGAGTAGTTTATCTTCTGTGCTGGAGCTAATGCTGCAAGATTTGTTCACTTATTTTTCTAGTTGATGTCTCTTAACAAGCTTGAACCTGTGCTACATCATTTATAGTCTAGTTAAGCTAGTTTGCAGTGCTGGTCTCTAGATGTGGCAGATCAGATGATTTATTAGTGATTAGGAAACATTTATGTCTTCCGTGTTGTATTTCTTAGTCTTCAACAGAATAAATTTTGTTGTTTCAGGAGGTTCGTCTGATTGACTATGAAAAGATGGTCGATGATAACGGCTACCGGATCGTAGCGTTTGGGCAGTGGGCCGGTGTCGCAGGTAGGATGAAACAGTAAAGGACAAGTTTGTCAGTGTCTGTCAGCTGCTCAGTCTGTGAAAGTTTATCACAGCAGCAGCTGTTGTGAAACACTGAGGATCAGCATCTGACTTAAGATGGTTTCATGCCAGAGATGTGTTTAAGCATTTCTGTTTGATGTCTGTCAGTCAGACCTGTGTCAACATGACAAAAAGCTGCTGAATCCAAATAAAATATTCTTCTTACTCTGACTTTAACTGTTGAGAAGAAAAGTTCAGTCAAAGTCGCAGAAGAAATGTAGGTTTTCTCTGGTCTGGGTCTGTGGTTAGAAAACCAAGGTCAGCAGTAAAATCTCACAAATGCCTACAACTGGTGTTATCCTGTGGTCAGACATTTAATTTACATGATTTGGCTATTTTAGTAAAATGTCTCTGGGATTTAGTCTTTAAAAAAAAAAAAATGACTGAAATTTTATGAATGGTTTCTTATGCTTTTTGGAAATTTTATTAATGTTTTCCCCAGATGCTACAGATATCTAAGTTCTTATGTTTTTTAGTGGAGTGGAGTGTTTTATAATTTTATAATCTTTAACTATTGTCTTTTTATAGTTATGTATTGGTTTTATATATATTATTAATATTCATATTTTAAATATGTTATATTAATATTTTTTATATATTAGGAAACTAGTTTTGTAAATTGTATTAATATTTTGCTCATTTTTTAAAATAAAATGCAGTTCATATTTTTCAGACATGTTAGTCCACATCTAATGTCATTATAAAGATACACAGACATATTATTGAAATACAGATTGGTATTAACTCACCAGCAACGCTCAATTTGCTTTATTTGAAGTCAGTTTTTATTACTTTTCCTGCATTTTGTAGGAATGATCAACATTTTGCACGGACTCGGGCTGCGGTTCCTGGCTCTCGGTCACCACACTCCCTTAATGGTAAGAGAACTCATTCTCCGTAAATTTGATCCAAAATCATATCCTCAATGATAAATAGCTGACATGATATTATAGCATTTGTTTCTTATTTATACCTCTAATCCAAACCACTATGAAGAGGCAAATTAGTTTTGGTTTTAATTATGGGTTCAATCGAAATTCTTATCCTGCCACTTCCTGTCCTCCTGTTGCTTCACAGCACATCGGTATGGCTCATAACTACAGGAACGTCAGCCAGGCCATCCAGGCAGTGAGGGATTGTGGGTATGAGATTTCCATGGGGCTCATGCCCAAATCCATTGGCCCCCTGACATTTTGTTTCACTGGAACCGGAAACGTCTCCAAGGTATCAAACAACCAAACACTCAGGGAGTGAGATCAGGATCAATGACATCAGGATTTCAGTAAATTTAGTCCTCTAAGGAACTTTTTTCTTCTTTTCTTCTGCAGGGAGCCCAAGACATGATCAACGAGCTTCCTGTTGAATACGTTGAACCTCATGAGTTGAAGGATGTATCTGAAACAGGAGGTTTGTTTGTTTGGTGGTTGATTATCATTATCTTTAATCTGACATTTTCTAAACTGAAGAAGCCTTTTATTCGACAGTTAAAGGGAAAATTAAAAATGTAACCATTTGTTGTTGTGAAAGTATGTTAAATGTCCTAGTTAAAACCTAACTGCTGCTTCAAACCCACGTACAGATTGACAGATACAAAATTCTGCATCCTGTTATACCACTTATAGCATACATTAAACCAAAACAACTACCAACTCGATTTATGCCTCTGCACTGGTGTGTCTGTGTTGATCTGCAACTATGCTGTCTAACCACTAGTTGGAGGTGGGGTTTCTTTGTCACTGGTGTGAGTTTTTTTTTTTTTCGTGTACATGCAGTGTAGATTTGATGTAGAATCATAAATCAAGCTTGTGTAATGTGAAGTATATTAGCTTCCTAACATTTAAAAGCTACATGTTAGTAATTGGCATGGTTAGTGTGCATAAATTTAGCAGGTTAGGTTTTGCAACTTTTGAACTATTTTAATTTGATAATGACTAAGGTTGTGTTTACATCATGTTTAAATCATTAATATGAGTTAAAATATGAGAAAAAAATCCTTCATATCAACTTGTAATTCCAAGTTGGAGATCTTGGTCAACATAAGTGGTTCCAAAAGGGCTACAAAACAACCATCACTAGCAGTTAGATGTCAGTGGTAGATAAATAACGTGGAAGATAAATACGTTCCACTTTATAAATCCTAAAATTTATTAATATACTTAAAAATTTCTTTATCAAGTTTTCATTTGGATCCCTGCATTTCTATGTGAGCTATGCCCATCCTTATTATTCTCCCAACATGTACGCAGTATAATACCTGAAGGGCTGCTCAATGAGGAGAGCTAGATGCAGCAGTATGGATTGATTTTGAGTTAAACTTAGGTGTTTAAAATCTGAACAGCACAGAGTGAATATGGATTTTTATTGGTTATTCTATGTTATAACTTGTGTTAATTGACTTAACAGCGTTTAATAAACTAATAGTTAGTAAACTGTAAACTATAGTTAACAGGAGGCAGCAGATAGGAATCAGTGGGGATGTTAAACGTCATTGTACTTGCTCTCTGATGATTTCACCTTTAACGTGTTTATTATTATAAGTGCACATCAACTCATAATTAGCATGTTGTATGCTTTCCTGTCAGATATGACCAAAGTGTACGCCACCGTTCTGAGCAGACACCACCACCTGGTGAGGAAGAGCGATGGCATGTACGACCCCATGGAGTACGAGAACCACCCAGAACGATACACCTCACACTTCAGCACCAGCGTGAGTCTGCTACAGTAACTCCCCTCTCACCTCCACCACCTCACCACCCCCTCACTAACTCTGTCACGACATTCCTCATCCAACCTCCCACCTGCTCCCGTCAGTCACTCAGAGTCCTCGTTCTCAGTTTCAAGCAGCAGCAGTAAATCTGTGGTGCTTGGCACGGTTGTACTGGTGTTCCTAAACATGTGGCAGATTTTACAGGGCTCTGATTCTGTTTAAGTTTATGTGCCTTTTGACAACAGTCTGGTTCAGAGGACTTTATAAGTATGAGACAACCATTTCATCTACAGTGCTGTGAAAAAATATTACTCCTGATTTCTTCTCTTTTTGTGTGTATCTCATACTAAACTAAACAAAGGCAACCTGAGTAAACACAAAATGTTTTGCAGAATAAAAGGTAAAATTACAAGTTTTAAATGATAACTGTATTTCTGTAAGCAAAATGGTGATGTAATACTTTTTTCCACAGGCCTAACTGGTATTTGCTGCTCTTACTTAGCACATCCAAAAAACGACCAAGCTGCATTAATCATTTTAAAGGTTAAGAAGCTATTTCTAAGGCTCTAGGATGCCACAGATCCACATTGTGAGACACTATCTACAAATGGAGAAGATGTGGATCAAAAGTGAACCTTCCCAGAGGTGGTTGACCTTCCAAAATTAGTTCAAGAGCACAGCAGCAACACATTCACAAAGTCACAACAGATCGATCTAGCTAAGGAGCTACAGACCTTTCTCACCTCAATAATAGGTTGGTTATCAAGACTCCACTATTCAACATTAAGTTTTATCGGAACTCTGCCACAACACCACCCAGATGATCCTCAAACCTGTCGGGAGAGTGTTCTGTGGACTGATGAGTTTATCGTCTGTGCCAATACATCTGGTGTAAATGAAACACAGAATTCCCCCCCCCCAAAAAAATTTACATCTACAGTCAAGCACGGGGGTGGCAGTGTAATGCTGTGGGCACGCTTTGCTGCTTTAGGGTGATATGAACTTTCTGTCAGGGAATGCTGAAGGAGAACAAGAGGTCATCAGTCTGTGTGTTGAAACTAAACAAGATTAAAGATTAGCATAAGAGTAAGTTGACCTCAGAATGGCTTAAAAGAAATGAAATGAAAGGCTTGTCATGGGCTAGTCTAAATCTGGACCTGAACTAGCTACTAAGTTCAGGGGCTGATTATTTTCTCACATTAGTGGTTTAGGTATGGGGCCTTTGCTTCAATAAATGCAGTTATTTCAAACTTGTGTTTTTTTAGGTTGCATTTTTTATGTTAAATTTAATTTGAAGAACTGAAACAGTTTAGTTTGAGAAACAAACAAAAAAGAGAAGAAATCAGCAGGGGGTGAATATTTTTTTCAGCTCCGTAGCTGAAGAATTGTTCACATACATTTAAAATGTATACAGTAAAGCAAATAACAAATGTACTTTATTGGTCTAGCTACAAATATATTTTCTTGATCTGGGTCTTTAAAATGTTGGAATATAGTGGAAAATAATCATCACAATTTCCAACCATCAACCCATTGATATTCATGGTTACAGCCTTGAAATGTCACCACATAAAAGTGGGAAAAGCAGCAAATCTTCACATTAGAGGAGCTAAAACCAAAGAATGATTGTTGCTTTAACGAGTTATCTCTTCATTGACTGAATCATTTCAGTTCCAGAATTATACAGTGAAGCAGTGGATCATAAAATTTAATCGAATGGAACCAACACCTCTAATTAAAGAGGAGTACACAACACTAAACAAAGTGGTGATAAAAGTCTCTGAAGTGTGCACACGCCCATAGAGATGTGAATTTGACATATGAGATTTTTAATTTACTTATGGATCTAAATTGAGCTACACATAGTAGCTGCTTGGTTGATGGCAGCTAGTTATTGTGGAGAGGGGTTTTGTCACAGTATGTAGGAATATTTGTTATAGAATAAGATTTAATGACTAACTGTATTTGATATCGGCCAAATATGAAGTGGTAAAAGATAAAAGATAAACTTCTCTGTCTTGTGGGATAGTTAAGAGCAAAAATGTCAACTTCTCCACACCAGTTCCCAGGTTAATTTCTCAACTTTTTTATTAGATCTCGCTGCAGTCTGTCATGGTTTTGAGTTACACTGCAAACAAACTACTCAGTGGTCTTCACAGGGTGAGGAGCTTGAACCTGGTCTGAAATGGGCCCATTTAAAAGACAACCAAACCCCACATACTGCATATTCATTCATTTCAAGAAAAAGAGACCAGGAAATGTCCTGGTTTAAACTATACTCCAGGAATAACTAGACCAAGGTGTGGAGTATTATTTGGACCTGGCTGGACTTGAATCTGGGGTTCGGTATTTGTCAAAGGAAACTGGGCAGACTTGTGAAGTCCTCTCCTTCTATGGCTCATAGGAGCTGTTGGGAGTTACAAGACAATGGGATAAGCATCAGACTGGGATCCAGAAGGTGCCAGGATCAAATGCCAGCCCAGCCCACACATCAGGTGTGTCCTTGAGTAAGACACTCAGCGCCAGCTCCCCAGGTGCCTCCCTGTTGCTGCCCACTGCTCCCCCCAGGGGGGATGGGTTAAGTGCATAGATCAAATTTCATTGTAATATGTAAATGTAACCAATGACAATAAAGCCTGATTATCCTTATCAAGTTCCCCAACCTTTCTACCAAATATTCTCACTGAAATATATAAACATTTTTTTAGATGTCCTTCAAAATAACAAGGGAAACATTAAACTAGAGTTATAGAAATAAATCTAATATTGATTCAAACTGATGGTTTTGAGCTCCTGTAGCAGATTGCCAGCTTCTCCAACTTTAGAACAAGCTGCTGGCTCCTGCTGCATCGTACAATGTTTTTATGATCTCTTATTGTTATTTAAACCACAGGTGGCGCCCTACACGACCTGTCTGATCAATGGTATTTACTGGGGTCTTAACGCTCCCAGACTCCTCAAACGACTGGATGCCCAGAGACTGATAAGACCATCCAAAACCTTGTTTGCAGCCAAAGAGGGATCACCACGGCTGCCTCACAAGTAAGAACACAGTGTTGGAATATCACCAAGCTCAGGTATTTCTAAACTTACCAAAAACTTGTACAAGCTGTTTACCATCAAGACCTTTTTCTCTATGGGAAGTTACTGACCCATAACCGATTGTTCTGGATTCTTCTTTTTGGTTCCACTGTCCTCCGCTGTGGAGACGAGTTTCAGTAGCAGATTGTTCACACACACAGTTTCCAACAGCTGGTACTATTAGGGATGTAACGATAACTGGTTTCGCCATGATAAAATTTCCGGCGGTTAGTATTATTGGTTTACATTTTAATACTGCAATTTAAAAAAACTCAACTGATGAAAAGTAAAATACAGTCCAGGATCAACCAGAGTTAGCAACAGTCTCCCAGATGCACTTCGCTAGGTATTTACATCAGTACAAGCTCTGGTATCAGCTCTCACATGAACTGGCCTCTACGTCTTAAAATGCTACGCGGTTTTACTTTTTACATAAAGCTTGTGCACAAAGGCCATTGACAAGTCAGCGACAAGAAGAGAGGAAATATCCAATACAACATACGTCCAAAATGTTCTGCCTCTTCAGTAGGGGTGTAATGATTTTCCAAATCTATGGTTTGATTCAAACCTGAGCTGAGAGAGCTCGTCCTGTCCCCTCTATACAGACAGAATGTCACTTTCTTATTATAAAGCCTGAGCACACAGGCACATGATAGGTCCTCTTATGACAAGGAATGTCAAATCTCCAGGATAGTGTATCAAATTTGGGGGCATCAATAATGTTAACATGTAGGAGACTGTGCT
Organism: Sandelia bainsii; assembly: GCA_032362345.1. Taxonomy (NCBI): domain Eukaryota; kingdom Metazoa; phylum Chordata; class Actinopteri; order Anabantiformes; family Anabantidae; genus Sandelia; species Sandelia bainsii. The sequence continues at coordinate 24,326,394 of JAUMHL010000027.1, forward strand.
GTGAGAGAAGTGGAGTGTCTGCAACACAATGGTTGGGGTGGTGAAAACAGAACATTACTTTGCACGTTTGCATTGTGCTTTTGACCTGAGATTCAGAAACGTTAGACCTGTACTATTCAGTGACGTAGAGCAGATCATTCCTGCTTTGTAAAGTATAGCGGGCAATAGAAACAGAAGGGTCCACTATTGCACTGAAGCTTCGGGTAGTGATAACTTCCCAGTCACAGCAGCTTCATTTTACCAGAACTCTCCTGTTTGCTCCTATGTCTTATCATGAAGAGGTGTCTGGAGACATCCTTGAATTTTTCATTCAAGTTGTTCAACTCCGTGTGTCTAGTTATTAAATTTGTATGAATTCATGGAGTCAGATGTCGCCTCTCTCTGCACAATGTTGCTGCGCTCGCCATATTTGAATCAGAAGTGGACAGGGGTATGGATTTAATCAGAGTGAGCAGAGAGCATATGCACAGCAGAAAGCAGAAAACAAGAAGCAGCTGGCAGCAAAGGTTACAGAATATTTTGAGCAATGAGCAACTAAAAAAAAAATCACTCAGAGCTCACTGCTCTGACTTTGCCACATCCTCAACCCTTTAGTCAAACACAGAAAATGTGACAGAGTTATGTACTGACACACTATGCTCTAGTGAAAAGATAAACGTGCAGTGTGGCAGCTGCTGTATCTTCACAGATGCCAAATGACACATGCTTATCTTCAGTCATGTTTATACAGTGACCGTTCAGCCTGTCGCTCTGACTTCCACTCTCTCTCTCTGTCTGTCTGCAGGCTGCTGGCCATCTGTGACATCTCTGCTGACACGGGAGGCTCCATAGAGTTCATGAACGAGTGCACCACCATCGATAAGCCGTTCTGCGTGTACGACGCCGACCAGCACATAGATCATGACAGGTACAGTGCAAACCTCACCATTTTCACACCATTCAGTATGTTTACATGCAGTAAAGTGCTTACCCAGACAAATCAGTTTGCCCTAGATCAGTATGAAGGTAATCAGGCGACAAGTTGAAATCCATGTGTACTTCCAGCAAATCAGTAATAATATTTCTCCTAATAATAGATAAGATTTTTAATTTCAGCTTTTATTTATTTTATCACCATCTCAAAGGTTTACATACAAGTTGTTACTATTTGATGGCATTGCCTTTAAACTGTGTAACTTGAATTGCTTGGCATCTTCCACAATGAAGAATGTCGACATGATACCAATTTGTCATCCTTGCAGCAAAACATCTGTCTTCCATTTATTGCAGGGCTGTTTTAGGATTAGACTGCTTTAGTTGTAGCTTGCTTTACCTAATAAACTAAATGTAAACCTTTATTATATTGAATGTAATTCATGTGAATCCCAGCGACAGCAGTTTTTGCCAAGGTAATAACTATTTATATTTTAAGACATGAACAATGTTTTGTTTCTGCTTCCGGCAGTGTGGAGGGAAACGGCATTCTCATATGCTCCATTGACAACCTCCCCGCTCAGCTCCCCATCGAAGCCACCGAGTACTTTGGAGACAGACTCTTCCCCTACATATGGGAGATGGTAAGACATGTTCTCTCATCCGCTTCGGTCTCCGGGTTGAGTTTGCAGTATGAACTGATCAGATTAAACCCTGAGAGACAGGACTGTGTTTGCCATGTTTTTGTTGTAAATGTATTGTTCTTTTGCCATATTTAGCTGCCTTCAGACGCTTCCAGACCCCTGGACGAAGAGGACTTCAGCCCGCAAGTCAGAGATGTAAGTGATATAATGCAGTGAAATACTTCGTAGTATTTGCTACAAGCATGATGCTGTTGTTCCTGTTAAACTTTTTTCTGCGTCAAATGAGTATTTTTGTATATTTGTTAACTTTAAAGTTATGAATGTTGAAGTCAGTTGTTTGGATTCACCAGTTTGTGAAAAATCTGATGTAAAAATTAGTGTTACAGATGTTATTCAATCAATAATCAGTATTTTATAGCTTCTGCTGCTTCAGGGTGGAGTTACAGGCCAACATGAATTACACTAGATTCATCAGTGCAGTTTTATGGTATTAATTTGGGAGCTCGCAATAAAACCATAGTATTTCTGGTTTCTTGGTCCAAAAACATCCAGTCACAGATTTAAACAGTATTTATTTACAGTTTTAGTTAACTGCAAATAATGAAACATCTTGAGATTTGATAAAGGATTTTAAATGGTTTGAATTTGATAAAATGTTAACAAACCAAATGAAGAAACACCAAACATTTGAAAGTTCAGTCACTTTTTGATGTTTAAAACACAGACTCTGAGGGGATCATGTTAACTTACAGCTGCAAATAATTATTTGAATCATTAATCAGTGGATTATTTATTTATTTAATCTTTTAATCACGTTGCCATAAAAAGAAAATGAAGACGTCTGTTTGCCATGTTTTATTGTAAAAATCGTTATGTATTTTCCTGAACTAATTACCTTGTTTTAGATATTAAAACTGTATTATTGAACAAAAAGACAAAAATTATTTTTATAAATTGAACAGTAGGTCTTTCCATTGTTAACCGTTTATTGACATTGACACAACTACATATTGTAATTTAAGTTGCTCTCACACATGTAATTGAAACTTGAACATATATAGACAATATCCGGGTAAACTGCATGTGAGATTTCATAATGTGTGATTCGGACAGCTAGGAGATTACGTAAACTTTATCCCAAGGCCCTGGCCCATCGCTGAAAGCAGGTGGAATTTCTCCCCATGTGAGAACCCATCTGACTAGAACGGTCTCTCTTGCTGCTACATACAGTGGGGGAAATAATGATTTGATCGCCTGCTGAATTTGTAAGTTTGCTCACTTGAATTGCAAGTAATGCTAGAAATGAACAGTCTTTAATTTCTATGGTTATTTCATTTTAATAAAGACAGAAAAAATCCTGAAAAAACACATGACATAAAAGTTTGTAAGTTGTAACTTGTGTTTATTTCTTGCTTTTCTTTAATAGGTCTTTTTTAAATTCCATATTTATGTATTTACTTTATGTGGTTTACTCAACTTTTCTTTTACTCTGTGTTCCTAAAGGCTGTCATCACCTCAAACGGAGTACTCACCCCAAAGTTTGAATACATTGCCAAACTTCGAGAAAAAAGGTAATTTCAGACTGAAACCATCAGTGTCTCATTCAGTGTGTTGTCTGCCATTTGGTGCGTTGTGTTGGTTTGAAAATTTGTAGAATGTTTAGCATTAGCAGTTTTTGTATTGTGGGATAATTTCAGCACATTTATCTTTGAATGACGAGTCTATGGATGACATCTCTAAAGATTAGAAGTAACATTTATAATCTGCTTCTCTGATGTAGCTCACCTTGCTAATTTACCAAACTGCAGTGTTAATAATTGCAGTTATTGTTTTTTGTAGTTTTTGTGTTTTGTAGCTTGTAACATTGCCGTGATGCTTCATTGTCCGGCCTGCAGTACTGAAAGCTGGACTCTAAATGACTAATCCTCATCTTCTGGTTGTTCCTGTACAGTGCTGCCCTCTGGTGTCTGCTGTGCCAACCTGCCTTTTGTATTAACACCTTGCACGGCTAATGTGCTAATTAGCCACAGCTGCTACCCAGCCTCAACCACTGGAGTTTGTCCTTAGGTGCTGAGGGGTAGAAACATTATTTCTTCTCACCTTACACAATAACCGTCATCACCTCTTTCTGTCACATCAAAATGAATAGCCGTATCATTTCTGTGCATCCAGTACAAAAATCCAAAAAACACTTTAGCCTAGCTTAGCACAAAGACTGGGGGCAGGGGAAAACTCTGTTTATTGGCATTTCATCCATCCATTTTCCTAAACGCTTTTCCTCGCAAGGGTCGCGGGAGTGCTGGAGCCTAACCCAGCTGTCAACGGGCGAGAGGCGGGGTACACCCTTATTGGCATTTCTGTCACATATTTGTTTGAACTCTAAAGCTCTAGATAATAAGGATTCCAAGCAATGTAATTCATTATTTAATTGGATCCCAACTCATGTATGAATTACAAAAGAGGGCTGTTGGGGCCTCCCAACCCCCCAAAATTTCTAGTGTGGTTAAGTCACTACGTTGTAAGTTTTCTGTAATAATAAAATATTGTGAATTGAAACTTTAAGAAACTTGAACATATCTATAGATCTATTGAGTGGGAACACATAGCAAGCTACGTGTACACATATCTACCTGCCTACAAAAATATGTGACTATATATTTAACCAGGGTATGTGTGGTGGAACTAAAGAGTTATATGACACACAGTATTAGTTTTGCCATTTTGCTTTCTGTCCCTGGTTGGATGCCTTGTTTCTGTTGGCCACAAGGATATCCCTCACAGTGCAACTTTGAGCTCTGTGCTTCTGTTTTGCGAGCCGTGTGTTGAGCTGCCCGACAAAGCGCTGCGGCGCGGCCATGGGAAATAGTACGTTTCAGAGTCCAGTGTGTCATTGTTGCATATCATTCTTGTTAATGGCACAAATTTTACTTACAGTGTAACCAGGCTAAAAATTTCCCAAGGAAACAGTTTTTGTTTAATTTCTGTCCTAGACCTCCTTCTGTACTGGATACACAGACATAATGTTTCCTCTGCTTTTCTGTAAGACATAAAGCACAAATAATTTATCTGCATGTTTATCACTTACTTCCCATCTGTGAAATCCTCATCAACATATTGTTTATCATTCAGTTTTTATCTTTTAAATCTACTTTGATTAATTTCTCAGGCTACATTATGTCGACTGATGGCACATTTTGCTTCCTTTACAGCCCTCAGCTTATCTGCAGCTTCTCCTCTAAAAGAGATTTTAATGAGTTTGTGAAATCTATTCAAACGCCATAAACCTTTAATAGAGTGCAGTACAGTAATAATGGCTGTTTCTCTAGATTATCAACTCAGCTTGAATAAACAGCTTGGTTGAAGTGATTTCAGCTTCTCCTTGAGACTCGAGCCTCGACGTTTTTCACACCCAAGCGTTCCTCTCACTCATATTTAGGCCACTTTTAAGACTTGATGCATTTTCTTTCTAATTGATCCAGATATCATTTTTCCAGACAAGCCATGCCACCAAATCTTAATCCTTGAGATTGAGTTTGGCTCCTTAAGATATGTAAACTAGGGGTGAAATCCTCCTGAGGGGACGTCTTTTGTTTTTTAATTAAGAAAATGAGGCCTGGTGGCAGGCGGACTGCCGTTCAGACCTCCAGTCAGTCCCGCTGTGACTCATGCATGTGCGCTGTGTCGCATCCAATTAGGCCAAAGCTGACAAGTCCAGGGGTCTGACTTCTGGGCGATTTGAGGCGGGTAGTGGCATATTAATGCTGCGGGTCACTCAGGGTGATGCCTCTATTGTGGTGTTAGTATTGTTATGGTGTTAGGTTAATTCAGAGCTCAAAATCAGACTTTAACTGAAGACGTCTCAGTTTAATTAAAAGTCTTTAAGTTGATGCTTCCTCAGTGCCAATTTCTGCATACTGGACAAACAATTTGATGTTGAAATCTTCATAATCTGTTATATTTAATTATTATAATATTGGCTCAGATGTAAGAGACTGTACATACAACTGTCAACTGGGTTCTTTATTTAGTGTAAGGAAACAAAAATAAAAGGTGAAAACTTCCAGACGGGGTCAGTACTATTTATAGTTGTCTGCAGAGGCAGCTCTCTGCTGTGGCCGCTGGGGTTTTGCTGGTCAGTTTTTTCCTCTGTTAGGTGAGTTAGTTATACAAAGGTGGAGCCTAAGGCAGGAAGTGAAAAACATTCAAGTCAAGATTCAGATAACTTTGTTACACCCAGGGGAAATTGTTGGGATAAAGAAAGGTGAAGGACAGTGCAGCCAGCGTCAGTGAATAACTGTGGAGTAGAAGAAAGGTGTGTAACTGGGGCAAAGAGGTAAGTGCAGAACTAGTAAAGCAGATTCAATGAACTGTGAACTGCACGATGTGTACGGATTAGGACTGTTGAGCTTAGATACGTTGGCTCAGGGGGACTGGCTTGTTAAATGTTTGATGCATGAGGCAGGCTTGCGGCCTACTTTCTGGCTAATGTGTGGTAGCATAAGCTAGCTAACATGGGGTAATAGCAGAGGTTTGACTGGTTTGTTTGAGTGATTATTGAGGCAGGGTGGATACTAGTTGCTCATAAACAGTCGAGGTCAGAATTATTAGCCCCCCTAATGAAATCACACAAAACCCTTAATATTTCCATGGAAATGACCATAACAAAAACTGTTCATACTTGTATTGCTTCCAA